>ML812235.1:51603-85823 GCA_009831015.1 Picea engelmannii
GGTATGTAATGTTAGTTTATCTTCAAATTCCTCTCAAGATGAATGCTTTGGTGTTTTTGAAAATCACACAAGAGGAATAGGGTCCAAGTTATTGTTAAAAATGGGCTATGAAGGTAGAGGTTTAGGCAAGCATGCACAAGGCAATGTTGAGCCTATTGTTGTTGAAGAGAGACCCAAGTATTGTGGTATTGGATATGAACAAAGAGATGGAGAAAATTCCAAAGTTGAGGAGACAAGGGAAAAAGTTCCAAGAACAAATTTTGTTTCAAGTTCACCTCCTCAAGAAGGCTATAAAGGTGAAAGTTCAAGAACTTTTGTTGAAAGTTCAATCCCTCCAGCATGCAAAGCTTGTGTTCAAGATGAATGCAAATGTGTGAAACAAAAGAGTTGTGACAGCAATGAGAACAAGAACACTATTGTTGGTCTTCAAAGGAGAGCTTGTAACTCTTCAAATTCACTTCCTCAAAGAGGCGATAAAGGTGAATGTTCAAGGTATAATTATGTGTATCATTTAGTTGCTTTTGATTATGTTAAGCATGATAAATTTGTATGTAAAAATGGAAGAAAAGTCCATGTACATATTGTGGTTTATATAACCATCATGTTTCAAAATGTTGGAAAAGATTGACCACTTTCAGGAAACTTTCCAAGCAAAGACAACGTGAAAAGAGGATGCAAAAGATTTGCACTCATTGCCAAAAGCGGGGTCATCTCATTGACCAATGTTGGACATTTCATCCAACCACTCATCCACAACACAAGAAGAAAATGGATAAAGATATTGGCAAGAATGGAAGAGGAGATTCCATCATCGATGTGAATCAAGATGATTCACAAGAAGACGATTTTCAGCAAAAAAAGTCACCATTGAGTTGGCTTGGTAAGAAATGGTTGGATTTCTTGAGAAAGTAAGGCTTGCAGTTTTCTGTTGTAGATGCATATTTCAGTCTTATGTGTGCATTTATGTTGAGAGTATGACAAGTTGTAGCAATTTATCATAACTTGTATGATGCAAGTTTGCATGTGAATGCAATTCATTTGAAGGCATTCTTGTTTGTTGCACAACTTCGCCAGGAGGATGTAAAAGTCGAGTATGATGTTCACTTGTTACAGTCATATATATTTTTTATATTCAGCTCTTATGTACCCACATGTTTCAGGTTTATGTACTTATGTTTGTACTAGAAGGAGAGTTGAAGAGTCATGCACATGCATTTGTTTTTGTATGTGTGTAAACAGTGAACTGGTGATAGTTCATCATGAATGATTCATGATTGTGTATCATGAATGTCGACTTGTCATTTTGGGAAGGTCGATATGTTTCAAATGAGTCTCGACTTGTGTCGATGTTGTCTTGACGACTATGTTGTGTCGATCATGTTTTTCTACTTATGTTTAGTCGATGGTGTTTGTTGTCATGTAAGTTAATTTTGAGTACACCGAGATGCAAGAAAATTCCATGTGCTTTGATGAAGTACAAGATGCGATAGTTTTCTTGAAGAGCAAAAGACTTTGTTGGCATCATTTTTAGTCTTGTATAAATTTGTTTTCAAGATTGATGGTTTTCTTGGCTTGTGACAAGATGTCGCAAGAAAGTTTTTGCAGCCATTGGAGAGTGGATTGTGTTGATGCCAAAGAGTTTGCAAGAGGGACTTGATTCTGAGTGGGAAGGTTATAAGTCTTTGAAGCACAAAGAGAACAGTGGGTCAACAGCAGCCAGAGAACAGTGGTTGAGGGACATAGCCAGTTGCAGTGCCAGGCATGTCAAAGTATCCAGGTGATTGTCAAAAAGACTTTTCAAGTAGAATCAATTTATAGAACTTGAAAGAATAAGAGTATTGAAGCTTAGACAGATAATCATAATCTTTTGTGGGTCCAAAATCCTTTCAGTGGGAAGGCATGATCAAAATATGGACCAGGGGTTAAAATTTAGCTCAAAAATAAAAGTTCTCAAAATTTCCTCAAAATAAACGGGTGCATAGCCCTCATCGTCACGAACCCAACGCAACTCGTTTGGGTTCAAACGGACGTCGGATGAGAGAGATATCGTGATCTGTTTGAATCGCCAAACAAGTAAAAACAAATTGTGTTGATTGTGCAGTCCGTACAGTCCGTACGAATGATGACGTGGCAGAGGTCATACGATGATGTGGCACATCCATACACTGAGGTGGAAAATGGTGATGTGGCATTCACTCATTGGTAGATGTGGTCGAATCAAATTGTGACACATGGCTTTTAATGGGAAAATGGTGTGGTGCCATGTGGCCCAGTCATGGGCTGCCATGTGGCACCATGGCAATGGTTGTTTGTTTAAAATATTATGGATTCCGTGGGGATCGACCCCCAGACCTCCTCCATCGTTAAGCTTTGACAAAGTCTGACCAACCAACACGCCACACTATATTACTTGATATATATGTGTGTTTTAATATATTTAAGTTGACTGTTGTTATGGTTGGGCGGGGGTCCGGGCTGGGGCTTAGCCCCAGCCCGTGGTTTCCGTGTTCATATATGTGACCACCAGTTAGCACATTGCGCGCGTGAATTTTCAACAATTTCAAAGCCCCAATTTTGTATGTTATAACATGTGACCATACACAGAGAGCACGGGAGTTGGATTGGTTTTTCAAACGGTTTTCCCACCAACCATTTTCTGACACTTGGCGTATTTTTGTTGGTTTAAAATCTTAACCGTTTTTATATGAGCGCGTGGTCACATGGTGACCCTTGTGACCACGTCCTATGCGGTTTGGGGGCCTAATATCGTTAACGGTTCGACAGTTTGACCATTTTTGCGGTTACGCGCATGTGCTAGGTTTTAGGAATTTGAGCGTGTGTGCTAGGTTGGGCACACAGAGGTGCGTTTTGGCGAACCAGAGACAGCAAGCTTGAAGGAAGAAAATGGCAGGAGGCCTATCTTCTTCATTTTTTGGCCAAATGAGGTGCCAAAAAATCCCAGCTAGGGGTTTTTGGACGTTCTAAATCCATTGGCACTGTTTTCAAAGCCATTTGAAGACTTCTTTTGCAGGTTTTTCACCATTGAAGTTTCAGGAAGCTCTAGGGAGCTTGAAGCCCTCATTGTTTGAGGTCTTTCTTAGATGAGCCCATGTTTGTTTTATGTGATTGAATAATAATTTTTGGCTAATTGTTATGCTCTGAACACTTTGGGATAGGTTTCAGATCCACTTGAGGAATTTTACAGGTGTTTTTTCCAAAGAGAAGCTCAGGGAAGCTTAAGGTCACATGTAGAAGAGGTCATGCCCGGATGAGCCATGATCCGTTTTCAGTGTTCTATTAGTCATTTTTGGGGATTTTATGTATTCTGATCCCAATGGTACAACCAGAATTTCCATTGGAGTTGAGAATACAACTTGTAAAAGAATCTTTGACAAATTAATCCCAAAGAGCCAAGTCCATTGATGAAGGCTCAAGGAGATGTAGCCCAGAGAGGGGTGAACTCCTTTATCATCTTGTTATTGTTGTGAGTTTGATGGTTTATTTTCTGCAAGTTATTTTTGTTGTGTATTGATTTAAAGCACATATTTAACCATTTAAAAGAACATATCCTCACACATGAACATTTGAAAGAAGATGCATAAACTTGGCACATAATTTATCTTGCATATTATAACACATGGAGCAAGGTCCTGTAAAGTTTATTTTAATGAAGTAGAGGGTGCTTGCATAGCATAACAAGTCAACCCACTATTTTCAGATCAAACTCAGTTTTTGGAATTTTTTAATGTGTTATGTAATTGGACCTCTCTGCCAAAGATTTATCAATTGAATAAAGAATGTATGTATCTTAATATCCCCATAATTTGCTATCAACTCATCCATAAAAATGGACCAAGAGACAATAGGATCTTTTTTTCTTTCACAAATCCATAGATACCATACAAATTGATCATTTTCTAAATATAAGGATGCAAGAGTTACCTTTTGTAAGGTTGGCACTTGGTGTGTATCAAAGAATTGTTCCATATGGAATATCCTTGTTATAGGATCTTTGCCATCAGACTTTCTCATATCAATCTCGATACTTAAGTAGTTCCTTGGTTCTGCATTGAACCCCCAATGATGTGGATATTGAAGTGATGAATAATCATGATTCTAGGAGTCAATATTTATTTCCTCTACATTTTCATGATTTCATTTCATCTTGGTATCTCCTTTAGGGAGTCTCTCATCTAGGGTATGTAAGAACATGGCATACATGAAATTTTCCAATTCTTCCATTTTATTTTCCATATGTTCTATATTTTCATCCATCTTCGTTTCCATATTATTTTCCATATGTTTCCGATTTGCATCCATCTTCTTTTCCACCTCTTCAATCTAGTGAAAAATTTCTTCTCTTTCTTCTTGAGTCATGGTTGAGCTCTCAAGAGGTTTAGTTGTGTGAAGAAAATTTTGCATAACACTTTGGATCCATGTAAGAAAATAATAATTATTTTATTTTTCCTCTTTATTAAAAATTTTGAATCGCCAAAAATAGATCTTCCAATCAAAAGTTATGCCAATTGTAAGTTACGTACCTTTCCAACCCTAATTTGGAGAATTTATGGATTGATGACCTTTGTCCTAATATATTTATGAAATTTGATCCCTTATGAGACTTAAATTGTGTCATGTAGTACCCAAGGTGGTAGGAGTGGTAGGGTTTAACCTTAGCCCAAGAGGAAACAAAGAGTTTTCATTCCACTGGAAGATAGGAGTAGCCACAAATAACCAAGTGGAGGCATATGTGTTTCTCCAAGGTATTCTCCTGGCCAAAGAACGTGGTGTTTTGTCCTTATCCATAATAGGAGACTCCAAAATCATCATCAATCATTTCAGACTGAGATATCAACCCTCTAACGATCGACTCAAGGAAATTCTCCAAAGATTTCATATTGAAACCTAATCCTTCACAAACATCATCCCCTTCCACATTTTAAGACTCAAAAACAAGGAGGTTGATGAGAAAGTCAACCTTTCCATCAAATAAAATGTCGGTTCCCTAACCATTAATGGTCAAACCACAATGCAATATATCCCATGATCCAAAAAAATAATTATTTAAATTTAAATTCTAAATCAGGTGGGTCCTGCTCCACCCCCACCACTCTTTCTCTAATCCCTCGACACCCTCATGCTTCCCCCTAAATTAATTAACCACCCTTCCTCCTTTCACATCTTCCTCCCTGACATGTGGCTTTCTCCTCCCTCAATCTCTTGCATGCCTCGACCTCCCCCTCCTTTACCTTCTCCTCACGCGATATGTCTCATTCCTCCTCAGTTTCAGCATCACCCACCTATGTCTATAACTCTTGGATCCCCTTTTCCCTTGATCCATCATCATTCTTGTACCGAGCTCCCACTTCTATTAATAATGCAAACATCAACTCAACAAGGTTCAAATTTGTTATCTCCTGTGCACGTCCTAGAAATATCATGGCCAAAAGAAGCAATTTGTGTCACCTTCCAGAGGGGACGCTCTACGATCATGTATATAGCCATGATTTCACCTTTCTCCACTCATATATTCCTCACTTCTCTTATTTTCATCTTCGAACTGGTTCATGCCACAATTTGTGGTTCTCTATCTCGACCAAATAGAATATAGCACCAGCAAACATGCATAAAGCACCCAAGAAAGGTTCAAGAGGCACCAGAGAAGTCACTATGGATGACCATAATGATTTGGTTACCACGGTCCAATCCGTACAAATACAGTTGTGAGGGATCTCATCCCAAGTTCTGTACATTATGGAAATTACAATGCAGCAGAGGAAAGACCAGCAGAGAATTAAGGATGAATGTGATGCATTCAAGAAACAAATTGAAGACCTTCAATTCTATCTCATCCATGTCTCTGCTATAGGATCAATTTCAGCACCTTTGGATGGATCATCATCCCCAGGAATTTTCCATCAAATCCTTGACTTGAACGCTCCCCCACGGTAAGATGAAAATGAAGACCCAAAAGACCAGCATCAGCCTAACTAACACAAGTACATGAAATGTTTTTTTGTTTACATGATAGGTTATTTTTACAAAGTACATACAGTCAAGCATAATGTAACTAGGCATAGGATAGGGAAAATAGAATCTTAGATAGATAGTGTTGTAGGATAAATCAATAAATGTGGACATAAACTAATCTCCCTAGATCCACCTAGATCTAGAAAAAAACAAGACAGAACATGGTGCTTTCCCTAGGCTCTAATCATTGAATCTATAATCAAAGAAAGGATGAGTGACATACCTTTGAATATTGCTTCTTTATGTCTTTGTTGTCTCTGCTTCGCTCTGGTTCTCTTGTGATATTGATTATGCAGTGAGACATGAACCAACCAAAGTGAAAGAAGAGAGAATATATTCAATGACAGCCTATGCATATGATCAAGGAATTTTTCAATAAAATAAAGATAATTCTATGGGAAAGAAACATGCCATTGTATTATATTAACAATAGGAAGAGAGAATACAATCGGATGCCTTGATGTCATAAGGTTCCTTCCAAAGATTCCTTGCTTCCCACACACTTCTTGCTCCAAGGATTCTGAGACCATGGATCTGATAGCTACTCACAATCTATCTTGACAAAGAAAATCTCAAAGCCAATCTAACCAAGCTAACAATCTCAAGCCAAATTCAACTCAATCAAGCTAACTTTCTCCATGAGATCTCATCTCCTTTTATAAGTTGAAGAGGATAAGGTGAGGAGGTTAGGATGATCCCACTAAATCATGAAAGTGAGTAAGATCCAAACCATTCAGAGGCCACCTCACCATAAAAGCTTCTCCTTCTAGAAGCATCGAGAAAATGCTCATTTTTCCCATGTACGGAGGCCACCGCACCCTAGCTATATTGCAACCTACGAAAACTTCGTAACCTAGCTATAGTGCAACTTATGGAAATCAGGAATTTTCGCACCCTCCATATAGAGCACCCTACGGAAATCCTCCAAAATAGGGATTTTACAAAGGAAAACACAACTTCTTCTCTCAGGAAAAGTTCTTCTTCCTTCTTTCTTTAGGAATCCAAGCCACTGACCCCTCTGAAGGCAACAGATAGTTTTACATCATTAATGGTCATAAGGGTGACAAAAATAATGTGTAACAAAGAGCCCCCCAAAGTATGAAGTTAGAACAGAGTGATAACTAAAATAGTTTGTCGAGTGTGTGTAGGGAACAAGGAACAGTCAGTCGGAAACCTGCCAACAAACAAGGAAATACAGTACAATAATATATCATCACTGAGGTAGGAATTCCCATACTCATAATACAAATGACTCAAAGCATAAATGCCGACATGCAAAGACCTATGTCAAGTAAGACAGGTCATGGCCACAAGACATACACCATGGATCCATGCCAATATGACTCAAATCTGAACATAGCCACCAAAAAACACACTGTGGATCTATGTGTTAAGACTCAAATTTGAACATAGCCACCAGACATACAATGTGGATCTATGCAACAATACAAATTGAATATACTCCAACACAACTTGAATATGTGAGAAAAGATTTAGGGTCTTCATCTCCACCACTCTATAGTACGAATCTAACCATGCGAATACATGTGTTGAAATCAAACATGGAATAAACCACTTGATTACCGGTCATTAATGAATATCGTTAACAAGTGCGAGGGAAATCACCATTAATGACAATGACTCCCAAGGTACACTAGTACAATCCAATGAATGTGAATTAATGAGTTGAGGTCGAACACTTGGTGGAATCTCCCGATCAGGGGTCAATAATGAAAACCCTTTGTCAAAAGCGAGGAAAACTTCCATTGAGGCATGCAAGTTCCAAGGTACCAATTACTTTCTAAGTCTAATTCCTGGATAATGAGTTGAAGTCGACGGGAAAAGACTCGTCACAGGAGGGCCTTAATGTATCCCCCTTCAATGACATGAAATGGGTAACAATATTTGAAGTAGATAAGAGTAACCAGTAACTCAGGACTGACTTAGGGATGGTCAATGCAATAGAAGGCTTAAGGACTACAGAAATGGTCGACGCAATAGAAGGATTTCCGGGTTGAACTTCTCTTTGAACATATTGATGACACGACAAATGTCTTGGAGAAAATGACTCAACAACAGGGATCACGGACCAATTTGTAATCTTATAAAGGAATATGATCAAGAGACAAGTGGATATTCCAACCCAGACACAAGGTGAGTGAAAGGGTTTCATGTTCAAAAGCGACTCTTCCATGGAATACAGGTTTAGACACATTTCTTTCCCAATTTTTCCCCCACCATTTATGGCGAGTACCTCTTTATTTTTACAAAATCTTGAGGAGGATAACATATTCTTGTTGATGTAAGCTCATCCTTTAGATGAGTCCCTCGGAGTATTTTTAATGAACCCTAGGAAGGATTGGTTTGGTCCCATATGAGCCTTTCGATGTTTGTTTAACGAGTCCAAAGAAAGAAAACTCAAGGGGTTTTCATGTTTAGAGAGTCTGAAAAACATTTAAAGATAACTCTCTCAGTTCCTTTTTCGTAAAGTAGTCTAATGAGACCAAAAAAGAGATAAAATATCGCTCAACAGACGTATTTTCTAATACTTTAACGAGCATGAAAAGAACAATATCGCTCAGAAAAATTTTCATGTATAGAGAGTCTGAAAAACATTTGAAGAGAACTCTCTCAGTTCCTTTTTCGTAAAGTAGTCTAATGAGACCAAAAAAGAGATAAACTATCGCTCAATAGACATGTTTTCTAATACTTTAACGAGCGTGAAAAGAACAAGATCACTCGGCAATCTTTTCATGTTTAGAGAGTCTGAAAAGAGCTTAAAGGGAACTCTAGGGGGTTCCTTTTTCGTATAACCTTTACGAATTTGAAAAAGTGATAAAAGTTTACTCGGTTACATTCTCATTAATTGATGATTATGAGAAATAACAAAGACTAATCTTGGTAACTTATTCTCATGTATTTACGAGCATGAGAAAGAACAAAGACTAAGCTCGGGATTGTTTTCATTTTTACGCAAACTTTAAAACAAAACAAAACTATGCTTGGGATAGATTTTATTTTTACACAAGATTGAAAACTAACCAAAACTATGCTTGGACCTGGTTTCATTTTTACACAAGATTGAACCAGAGGAAACTATACTTGAGGCTTCCCAACGCATGGTTCACGAATTCGCATGGTTGGTACTTATCCCCCATATTAAGAAGCTAGTGGTTTAACTTTACCATGAAGTCTAGAGGCTGAGGAAAATGCCCCCCAAGCTTCATTTCATCCAACTGCAAAGGAGAATGAAATGAAGCTTCAAATACTATACATAGGACTTGACCCAAACGGAGAGGGGGGAGTTGTTTCATTTTTTAACGAGCTTGACATATGAGAAGAACTATGATCATGACTCTAGGTATAATCCCTAGACCATTGTTTCATTTTTTAACGAGATTGACACAGAAACGGGAGCTATGCTCGTAAGCTTTGTTTCATTTTTTAACGAGGTTGTTATAGATACGCGAAAACTATCCTTAGTTGGTCTCATTTTTTAACGATCTTGAAATTAAAAAACCATCCTCAAGGTTGGTTTCATTTTTTAATGAGCTTGAAATCAGAAAACCTATGCTCAAGGCTGGTTTCATTTTTTAATGAGATTGAAAACAGAAAACCTATGCTCAACTCTCTTCATGATCACGGCTTCCAAGAGGACAATGCTTTGGAAGGACACCATGTCAAAGGACAAAACTCAGTCATGGATTCCAAGAGATCTTCACTTGACGGAAGAAACACACTCTGGAAGGAACACATATCGAGGCTCGTGATAGGGGTAAGGAGATCATGCTCTAAAATCCATATCGAAGAAATCACCATGTCGACTACAAGATCTAACTCATCAGAAGCCGAAGTCATGGGAGACAATGCCACATAATCTACCTGTGGTAGGGACGATACTGTCTGCATATAAGAACTGTGTAGGGAGGTCATTGAGGTCAATTTAGGACCAAAAATCAAAAGTTGATCAATGGTCAAAATTATTCCATCGTGCGGGAAAGATATCACATGAAAAAGAGTGGACATGATAGCTTTCATGGCATAGACATAATCTCACCCAAGGAGTAAATAAAAATCCAAGGGATCTTGGACTACAATGACATCAATAAAGACATTTTTCCCTCCCAAAGTTACAGGAAAATGAGGAAGGGTCCCTAAAGATTGATTGGTTCTTCTATTAAAAGCTAATAGATTTTGCGTAACCGGCGCAAGTTGAGGACAACCCAAAGCATGCCAAGCAATAGAGGACAAAATACTAATGGACGCACCTTCGTCTATCAACATCTGAGGAATGTCCCGACCACAAACCTGCACTGTAATCTGGAAAGGAATGTGAGAGGGAAGACGAGGTCTAGTTAGCACACCCCAATCAAAACAAATGGCCTCATTACTTGGAGGGGGTCCCACGGGAGAACGAGGAATACCCCCTGGCCGGGTAGAGTTTGTATCAATGAGAAAAACGTGGGTAGTATCAGTTTTACTCTCAAGCGAGAGAGTAGGATCGACCGATGATGAGATCAAATCGACCACTTGGGTTTCATTCTCCAAGGGGGGAATGGGTTCGACGGGTGGAAACGGATTGACCGCTTGGGTTGCACTCTCTAACGATAGAGTGGAATCGACCGAGGATGGAATCGGATCGATCACTGGGTTTTCACTCTCTGGTGGGAGAGTGTGATTGATCGAGGATGGGATTGGATCAACCACTTGGTCAACGAGTTCAGCTAAGGACGTGACCGTATTGACTACCTGATCAACCAGACTGACCGACAGGGGAACTGGATTGATCATTCCATCAACTACAGGTGGGTTGAGAGAAATCTTGCGATAAGCAGCTGGAATTTGAGGAGGTGAAATAGTCATGTCTTCCAGTAATTTCGAGGCTTCATCCATATGAGGGAAAAGGTGAGTTTTATGACTCCCTCCGCATAACCTACAAGGTAACTTGACTCTACTTTTCTTCTTCCCAAGGGTATTTCGACTAGTTGACGGGAGATCATCAACATGTTGTTCAGAGGCTGATGACATGGGTTGGAAAGGAAGTGTATACCATGCTTTTATAACCTTGGATAGACTAGGGAAATCCTTAAGAAGATGGCTATCCTTGCAAAGCCTGCAGGGGTACTTGGGCTTACGGGTTGTTTGGGTGATCTTGACATCATCAACACTCCCAGCATGGTTAACAGTAACAGATTGTTTTCCAACATGTTTGGCAGTGGTTGGAAGTTTGGATCCTTGCTTATTTTTCTTCTTTTTATTCTTCGGTTTCTTCTTCTTCTTAGCCATCAGGTTACTAGCTTCAGAGTTTTCACTCAGCGAAGAAGATGAAATGGAAGAAGACCTTGCAAGTGAAGAAGGTGAAGAAGATCTTACTGGTGAAGAAGGTGAAGGATCAACATGAGGTTGATTCTCTTGGGGGGAAGTGCTTACGACCAAAGCACTTACTGCATTTGAGATTACCTGAGTGGAAAACAACCACACCGACAATCCAATTGTGAGACCTGGAAGGCTCAAAGTAGCAATGTGAGGAGGACCAATGTTCCCGTCAAAAGGAAAAACAAAAGGTTCCCCAGGAACAAGGGTTCCTTCATTTTTCATTCTGGTAATAGACGCCATTAAATAAATATCCAACCTAGAGTCTGCTAGGGAGAACAAACAACACACGCTAAAAATCTAGAAAACAAGCAAGCAAACAAAACCTTCTCACAATGAGCACACTAGTTGGTGATGAAATCCAACGTCGCGGGAACAAAGTGAGAAGGGGATGATATAGAGCGGGTGGAAAAGTTACGTTGACGACCTTCTTAATGGACTTACACCCTAGTTAGTGCAAGATCCCACACATAAACGTGGGTATACCCTCCAAGGAGCCCTAGTGAATTTGGCCAATGTCGATTTCAGGTACCGTGAAGACTTGCCCCTCTAGAGTCACCTTATGTAAAGACCCTAAAGAGATAGGCCACTAAGGTTACCAACTACTACAGTGATGCCTGGGGAAACAGTGGACAGTCTGATCCACACGCAAAGGCAGGGTATCTAGCCTGAAATCAACTTGAAAGGCTTCCACTCATCATTGTGGGTATACCTTCAAGCGACCCCCATAATACGCACAATATCTACACCAAGACCAACAAAGCAAGGTGAGTAACTCTGCTAGTCTCAATTCGACCTCGTGATTGACCCTTGTGTTAGAAGGGCTTCCCAGTATAAAATGTAGCAAGTGGATTTCACCGCTCCCTAATGCAAGATTCTATGTTTGTTTGCAGCTTTGGAAAGTTATCTTTCACACCTATTCCAAATCCCTATAACTAATCTAATGTAGGTTTGCTACTAGAAAATATAAAAATGTCTAATCAATTTTTATAAGTGATTTATTTTATGGTTGTTGTTACTCAAAAGGAAAATGGCATGGAAAATATGGTGTTTTGACTAACTCGAAAGTTATGCAAAGAGATGAAGATGCAATCTTTTCATTTCGATGAAAGCTATGCTACAAGAAGGAGAAAACATTTATCATTCCCATATGCACAATGTCCCAAAATTTTAAAACTCATAAATATCAATATCTTCAAGAAATGATACAAAGAGACTGTACACCAATACATGATTCATGGCCCCCCAAAAAAAATTTAGAATTTAAGACCAAAAAATGCAAAGAATCATGCAATTTCACTACTTCAAATGCAAGGATGCCCCCAAACTAATATAAATCAAGAAATTACAATTTTTTGTTTCAAAGAGACACTAAAACCAATAGCAAATCACCTCAAAACAAAAAACAACCCAAACTAAGTTTCTCTTTTAACACGATTCATTCAGAAAAAGAAGTGTTATTTCACTAAACAATTCTAAAGAAAAGACAATGCTTTGCAACTGAAAGACACTTAAAGCAAGAGACTAAATCTTTCAAAAGAAAACAAAGCAAAGATGGATAAAAGTAGTTTTGAAGCTGTCAAGCAGAATGTAAACAGATCATAATCAAACCCAAAAATTCACCCCAAAACAAAATCCAAGGTCGAGGTAAGGAAAAAACATCAAAAATCAAAATTTTCAAAATTTCCGCAGGCTGTAGACTAACACAGCGTGGAAATCCTTGATTTTTGCAGACCAGATATGGGTAGGGTGCGGAGTTTCCACACTGGTCTAAATAGGTAGGGTGCAAAAATCATAAGTTGTTGCATTGTTCCTCAAAGCAGGGTGTATAAATCAACCAAAAATGGAAAAAAATAATAATTAAGAAGGTTTTCTATTGAATTTTAACAGTCAGAGAGTCAAGATGGATCTCCCAGCGACTCAGAAAATAGAAACCAAGCAATCAAAGCAAGAAAGAAATACAAACTAGGACAACAATATGTTCCCCAGTGGAGTTGCCAATTTTGTTGTAGGATAAATTGGTAAATGCGGACATAAACTAGTCTCCCTAGATCCACTTGGATCTAGAACAAAATAAGACAGAACATGGCACTTTCCCTAGGCTCTAATCATAGAATCTGTCATCAAATAAAGGATGAGTGACATATCTTTGAATATTGTTTCATTATGTCTTTGTTGTCCCTGCTTCACTCTACTTCTCTTGTGATATTGATTCTGCAGTGAGACATGAACCAACCAAAGTGAAAGCAGAGAGAATATATCTAATGACAACCTATGCATATGATCAAGGAATTATGCAATAAAATAAAGATAATTCTATGGGAAAGAAACATGTCATTGTATTATATTAACAATAGGAAGAGAGAATACAATCGGATGCCTTGATGTCGTAAGGTTCCTTCCAACGATTCCTTGCTTCCCACACACTTCTTGCTCCAAGGATTCTAAGACCATGGATCTAATAGCTACTCACAATCTATCTTGACAAAGAAAATCTCAAAGCCAATCTAATCAAGCTAACAATCTCAAGCCAAATTCAACTCAATCAAGCTAACTTTCTCCATGAGAGCTCCTCTCCTTTTATAAGTTGAAGAGGATAAGGTGAGGAGGTTAGGATGATCCCACTAAATCATGAAAGTGAGTAATATCCAAACCATTCGGAGGCCACCTCACCATAGAATCTTCTCCTTCTATAAGCATCGAGAAAATGCTCGTTTTTTCCCACTTACGGAGGCCGCCACACCCTAGCTATATTGCAACTTGCGGAAACTCCGCAACCTAGCTATAGTGAAACCTACAGAAATCAGGCATTTTCGCACCTGCATATAGAGAAGCCTACGGAAATCCTCCAAAATAGGGATTTTACAAAGGAAAACACAACTTCTTCTCTTAGGGAAAGGTCTTCTTCCTTATTTCTTTAGTGATCCGTAAAGATCTTTTAATGACTGTGGTTGAGTTTTTAATTGCATGTGTTAATTAACCATTTGAGAAGCTTAATGAAAGAATGAGGAAATAAGAGGAATTATGACAGCCATATACACATATGCAGATCTGAAATGAAGTAATAAACAGCAAACCATAACAAGAGAATTGATAACGGAGTTCGGCACAACGTTGCCTACGTCCTTGGGCCTTTGTCTCTGTGGGGGAGGCTTCTTTATTTCTTTTCAAAGCTCAAAAAATACATCGCAGCAGTGCCAATTGGCTACAAGACTGATCTGGTCATGTTCTTCCGGATCTCTAGAACCCAGCAAAAGAAACGGCATGCAAAACAGATGATCGAAGCTCCCAGAAATGGCCCGCAAGCATCTACTCCTCAACAGTTTCCCTGCATAAAAATGGCTTTGGCTTGGCTTCCCTTCAGCATAACTCTACTTTGAATGTCCTCCCATGGCCTCAAACATGCCTGGTTTTTATAGATCTGAAGTTGGTTATCCATCCCCAACTTCCTCCCAAAATTTGGGCTCCAAAAATGCCCAATATCTCCCAAAAATGGATAAAATCCATTAATACAGGCATAAAAATCAATAAAAAATCCATAACTATATAAAAAAACCACTTTATGTTTAATAATAGGGCCTATCCCCCTCTGTCCAACACATGCCCCTAAACTCGGTCATATGGATAGGTATGTGGCCAAGCGCCAGCCCAAAGGGCTATGCGCTGGCCCCTTTCCCAAACTCTGTGGTCATGTGGCGCAATTCCATAGGACTGTGCCCCCCTATTCTACGCTTGGCCTATGGTCTTACCCCTAGTCTTATGGCGGAGGGTGCACCCTCATCCGTGGCCCCTACCCAATATTCCCGCGTAGGTTAAACCCCCCGCACTCCTGGTTATATGGGGTGGTTACATGCAATATAATATACCGTGGGCTGGGGCTAAGCCCCAGCCCTTTTCGCCTCCGTTTAAACTTTGCATCAAACTCAAATGTAATTTTTTCCATATAGTTATTAAGTAACACCAATGGAGCAGGCGGTTAGCCCGTTCCTACCAGTCCGTAGCTTGGAGGAGAAGGTTGAGGGTTCGACTCCGGTGGAGACCCCATATTTTGCATAACCCAACGAGCCAACCAATGGGTGCCACATGGCAGCCCATGACTGGGCCACGTGGAACCTCAACAACCAATCAGACACTTCCACTTGTCAAACACTGATTCATCCACTTGTCTATCGAGTTGTCAGCTCCATACTGCCACGTCACTGCCCTGTCAGCATGCCACTGTGTCTGCCATGTCAGCCTACGCCACGTGTCACCCTTACAGTGGTGACACATGTCACCCTCTGACTGGTCCAACTATACCTGTTGTATGCCCCATCACCTACCATGTGTCATCATTAGGAGATGCCACGTCAGTTGTACGACTGTACGGCCTATACAGTCAGCCTGCCACGTGGCACTCTACGGACTGTACAGTCACCCATTTTTTTTGCCTGTTTGGGTTTTCGAACAGAATGCGATATATTTCTCATACAAAGCCCGTTTGATGAAGTAAATATATGGCCAGAATCAAGAAGACGAGACAGACGCAATGGCGTTGGTTTCATCGGATTCTGAGAACTTTAATTTTTGAGCCTTTTTTAGCCCTGTCAGCCTCCTGGATCCGATTCTGGATCATTTAGGAATCTAGGCCATTGACCTCTCTGAAGGAAACAGATAGATTTATATCATTAATGGTCATAAGGGTGACGAAAATAATGTGTAACAGATAGTAGCTTCATTTTTGTATATTTGGAAAAAATAAACTTTTTTAATTTTATGTAAGTCACTGTAATGTTTTGCACTCTACACAGCTTTTATCAATATATGTTTTCCTATTTCTGTGAAAAAAACAATGTCCTATAGTAATATGGAATTATTAAACTCCTAGAAATTTCACAATTTGCAACTTTACTAAAAAAATGTTACAGAAAAAATTCCAAAATGACTTGTTTAAGACTAATTTCAGAACTAGTAAAAAATCCTAACTTTCACAACATATATCTCATAAAATATAATGACTCAAAATTTGAAAATTTTCCATGTGTAATTCTATATTTTTCCTTAATATTTTGAAATTTTCAAAGTCTTAATATTCACCGGAAACAAGTTATAATGAAAACTCCAAGATGACTTTTAAAATTGATTTCAAGATTAGTCACAAACCCTATATTCCATAGACTATATATTTGTAATTATAATGAAATAGAATCTAAAATTTTGAAAACTTGTATTGCGATATTTCTCCTTAGTCTACAAGAAATTTACTATCTGAAACTTCAAAAATAAATATTTATAGGAAAAATTACAATATGACTCATTTAAAATTGATTTCAGGATTAGTCAAAAACCCTATCTTCCATAGGATATATATACAAAATTATAATGAACAAGAACTTGAAATTTTGACCACTTGTACCCTAATATGTCTCCTCAATCTCCTCAAAAATTATTTGTATGAAACTTCCTCAAAAAAACATTATAGAGAAAATTCCAAGAGGTCTTTATTGAAGGAGTGAAACCCTGGTATCATAGTCCCTGATAGAAAATGTTAGGGAACAAATAGGAAAATAGCTTGAAGATATAAAGAGAAAAATCTCCATGCCTTGATAAATATATATAATAATGAAATATAATCCTCTTTGAGGGGGGCAACATCCTTTTACAGTAGAAAAAATGAACAAGAATGAGATGAGATGCTCTAAAACTAGGCCTCCTTAGTGTATATATATGTATATGTATATGTATAAGAGACAAAGGGTACAAATGTGATTAAAGGGTCTAGTCTAAAACAATAATATAACATTAGAAATATAACTCACTACTTAAGGATTTACATGGGGTTTTATGCTTAACATGGGGATTTTTCTAAGGCTTAACATCCAATGATTTTCCTAAGGCATGTTCTTTTTCGGGTCCATTCCATCTGCATAAAAATTGTTGCAACCCACTCATCCATAAGTCAACTCCATGTTTCTATGAAAGCATCCAAGCCACCCCATGTTGTCTAGGACTCAAATCCCTCCTCTAAAATGATAATCATTCCTCCTCTAGTGGAATGTGTCCTCTCAACAAACCAACCAATCTACATGTGGCCATCATGAAGAACGTTCCAAGCTATCCGAATATTCACAGAACTTCAAAGAATTATGGCATGCCAGCATACAACTAAGGTCAAACAAACACTAAGTGAGCCACCCCCAATGTGCAAGTCCATCATGGACCATCCAAGGGATAATCATACACCATGTACTCCAAATATCATGAAGCACCCCCAAACATGGTGTAAACAGTTTTAGAGTAACCCCAAAAGTTAACATCTTTCCCACAACTTGCAAAATTAATCAAGGAACAACTACATTATCCAAGAAGTGGTCAACTAAAAGTCTAACCTTGATTACTAGGGTTCCAAATATCCATGAAGTTATATGATGTGATAAATATTGTAATTTATAATGAAATAGTGATGTCTTCCAATATGATTACCTAAATGTTACAGGTGAGTAAAATTGAAGCATAACACATGGCATTAATTACATATAAGTATTCATGGTTATCTCTTTGTAGAATTATTTTTGTTTTTCTAATGCATTTAATTCAATAAGAAATTAATGAATTTGTGATATGTAATGTTGTTTCTATTTTTAATTTTCATTTCCATACGACTTCTATAATGTATTGTTTTCATAGGATAAATTCAACCTCATGGATGTTTGACTAAAGGAAAGAAATATTGTTGGTAGTGTTATACGGCCCAGGGAGGCATCTAGAGACATTACACATGGATTTTTTTAAGATAAAAAAGGGGTGACTTTATAGATACCCCATTTTTTTATATCACTTTATTGGCTATCACACAAGAACATGTTTAGCAGGAAGTTGGCAACCATGGTTCCTCCTAATGTTCCTTGGAAGCTCGTCCTGAAAGTAGTACATGAGGTATTAAAATTCATCCTGATGAAACTCTAATTCATATTCATATTGGGTGAGGAAAAAGAGACCATCAAGTTTAAACTAGGATGAATTTACACCACAATTAACATGTTAGTATCAATCCATATAAACAATTCATCATTGCAATATAGAGAAAAAAAAAACACCAATACAAAGAACATGGGAATGAAAAGTAACACTATTAAATGCAAAAAATGATGAAATCTATACCACTGGTAAGACCAATGAAAATACACCATAGAGGATTGCAATGAGCAGGTGATCTCTCCTCTCTTCCTTGGGAGAGTCCTTTGTTGTTCCTTGGGACCTTATCTCTCTCCATTTGATCCAAGAAGTGTGCAAAAATATCTCCAAGGGGGAGATATCAATGCACAAGATTTTAAGTTATGTGTACCACAATGAGAGCTTGATAAATGTGATTCTTTAAGATTCATCCAAGAAACATAACAATTATTTGACTTATACGTATGAAATTATTACCAATGGCCTCTATTTATAGGCTTTCTACAAGCTCCATAACAACTAGGTCCAAATGTGAAATAGATGTCACTTGGATGTGGTTCCCCATGTTCTGAGTGGACATGGAACCACTTAAGGTACCAGCCTTGAATGGAATGGAACTCAAGATGTCCCTATCTTAGTTCATGATGTTTTTTTTTTGCATTTAATGCATCGAATGTTGGTGGAATTTTACTTCAAACATATCTATATGGGTTTCGAAGAAACAGACATGAATAGATCATGTAAATCCGGATTGCAATGTCACACGAATGCTTAAAAAACACATTTTCCATAATATTGGATTATATTGAGTGTAGTGTATTAATTCCAATGGTGAAGTGGAAATTTGCAATGCCCTCAGGGGCATCGGTAACAATAAAAAAAAAAATTATGAGGAGAACCCTCACTAGAACCTAAAAATGAACACCTTGAATACGTGCTCATACTTGATGGAATTGATGTCCTATCAAGCATAGAGGTATTTGACTGAAACTAGAAACTAAAACTATCACAAAGTAAGACCCATATTGATGTGGATATGTGTTGATGTCAAACATTAAGGGGGTCAATGGAATCATAGAGTAATGATATCTCTTCCTATTCCAACTAGGGCTCACCATTTGTATTATAATGGGAGCCAAGATACTACAACATTCCTAGAAATTGGTGTTGATATCGACAAGAATGAAGCGATGATCGCAAAGGGAAAGTTTCCCCTTGAAATCAATTGACTATGAACTAGGTATTGACTTTGTAATAGTGATATGCTACTAATGAATATGGATCACGACTGTGGTAAATGGGACTCAAGACTTCCCCTTAGTGGAGCATAATTGATGGTTGATAATGGTGGCAGTCAAATAACCAATTGGACAGAGAGTTATCTGAGGTCAAGGGGATGAGCAGATATGGTGAATGAGTGTCAAATTGCAATAGACGATGTAGTGATTGTAAATGAATTGATGGTTATGGGTGTAAAATCTGGAATCCCGGTGATGAGTTTTGAGATAGAAGTGTAATCAATAATGAGGATGTATGTAGATATAGGTGACTTAGTGTGAATGATCTAACCAAGGGTGACTAGGGTTGTCATTGGGTCAAATGAAACCATAGAGTGTGATGGAATAGGTACACTTTATTTTCATAAAAGGTGCTTTGTATGATTACCAAATGATTGAAAAAACAGTTGGGTTGAATGTGAAAAAACAGTGACAGGTTCCCTAGTGATGAAACGGCTCGGCCTGGTGAGGCGAGACTAGTAAGCAAAAATGGGGGAGAGAGACCCCTAGTTTGGTTCTTTGTGGAGATGAGTGAATGATGAGTTGGAATACATATGGTCAGTTGATATTGGGTAGAATGAGGGGCGAATGAAAATGTTGTAATTCATTCAACAAAAAAAAGGAAAACTAATGAAGAGTTTGAGTCTATGGGTGCTTTAACTAGAAATATAATGAGAAAAAGTATGAGATTCATTCTTAGAAATGAAAACTACTTAGAATATAGTCTATTAAAAATAGCATGTGTTTTGATTTGCAAGGGGATTAAAAAAGTTGAGATGGCCCATGTGGGTGGAAGACTATCGAAAAATAGCAACCAAGTGTAGGTGGAATGGGGTCAAGTTATTGTTGAACTAGACAATGGAATCCTAGAGGTATATGTGGTGGAATAATAAGGGTAAATTCAATGAGATTAGAGGGAGTGAATAACATTACAAATTGAAGAATTATATACCTAAAGGGGTAGGGAAAATGGCCCTACCGTGAAATTAAGAAAAATCAACATGTGAATAAGTACCTACACACATGAAACCAAATACCCAAAGTGAAAAATACTTGATAGTAATGAAAATGACAAGAGAATCAAAATCAAACACCAAAATGATAGTCATCAAGTGTACTTGTGGAATGGATGACGAGAAAAGGGGTCCCAAGAAGGTGTTTGGAAAATTGAATAGATCATACCATAGTGAATATGGAAAAATGGTGATCCTAATTATGCAAATGGTTCTAAAAACAAATATTTTGAGCTCTCATACGAGCTCTAGGAACATTGTGATAGGGACAAATAAAATGTGGGTGGGGACCACCATGCCACCTCATTTATACTTGTGGTGACATGGATTCATGTGATTTTGTGGGGTCCACGACTTTCTAGAGTCCATTGCATATGTTGTAGTGAGCAGATTTCAATGGCGGGAGAGAGAGGTAAGGGGTCCTGACTCCCCCTTTTCATTTATACATTTAATTTTTAGCTTAGGGTGGTGGAAAGGATGGTACGAAACTTTATGGAGGGTGTCCATGTGGTTTTCTCAGGTGATCAAGTACACCCATGCAAATTTTCATCTTTGTCTTCCAATCGTCTGTGCCATATTGCACGACAAGGGACCACATAGTTGCACCGATAACAACGCAATTTTTACCTAAGCACTCGTGTTGAACTATGTCATGCAGTTAGTACATATATATATGTCAGATGCACAAGAATCCTACGCGAATGTAACCTAAACAAGTGTGTGAATGGCATGATTGTTCGATAAATAGTCATGCAACAATGCTCTACGTGATTTTTATGTGATACAGTCACACATAATGGAAAAATGATGTGAATTATGTGATTTATGATGAGGTTTAGAGATTGGCTAAGCATATTTTGTTCAAATATCAACACTATGACTAGCCTTTATATCGATTCAATGGCATGAGAGGGACTTTGACATTCTCCATATGGTATTTTGGGAAGACTCAGATGTGAGGTTTGAGTTGGTTGACTATGGCCTTGTTAAAATCCTTGAGTGTCCACTATTGCGCTCCCAAGAGGAGTTGTTGGGGTTATTGATTCCAATGTAGAGGCCCAACCATTGGGCCTTCAAAGTGAGGGGTCAGATGCTTGAGCTATCAGTTGAGGTCAACATATATTTTTTGACTGGGCTCTCCATTGGGGGGGACGTACCAGAGGTGATCCCCATATGGAATGAGGTACCATTGTGCATAATTTATCTCACCAATATTGTATCGGTGAGGATACAATGAGTGAGGGATACATCTATATATCATGTATCTAATATTTGGTCCCTCGTGTAGTGGAAAAAATGGTGGTACGGGTCTATGAATCCCTGGGAACACGGAGGATTACTAGTGCTCAAATGATGATCATGGAGTGTGTACTCTAGGCTTATTATTATGCTTGGGCCTTCCTGATGAGGGAGGCCATGTTTGTGTAGCTAACACGATGTTTTTGGCAGCAGGAGGGGGACTTTTCCTTTTTCGTAGTCCCATGTTGTTCTTTTTCTTTAAGAGGGTGGTGCTCATATGCCCATAGATCTACTTGGATGTGGTTGGGATAACCCAACCCCAAATGAGATGATGTGGGGAGATCCTCATCCGAGAGGGTGTTGATATGGTGGGGATATTTTTCACTCTTATGTATCGACGGTGGTGGAATAAGACCTCCCAGATTATTCTTGAATACCCATACATCAGTATGTATTACCAGCATGATATGGATATGATACTCCATGTAGGAGAGGACTAGGATCGATGGAATGAGTAATTATATGGTTGTGTACTTTATTTTTTATTTTGATTTATAGATCATGATTTTTATTATCTAATGCATTAGTAATGGGTAATTTATTTTGTGATTGTATATTTGGGACCATGAGATCAAGAGGTCCCTATTATGCAGGACATCCCAGCACTAGTGGGTGAGATAGAAATAGTAGACTGGGGGGGATCCTATGAGAGTGGAACGATGATGAGGTCACAATGATGTAGAGGTTGGACCCTCTCACTAGTATCAGGAGGATTTTGTGGATGGGGAAGTGGTCGAATGGGAGGCGGGGCTCTGGATGAACCTGGCAAAACTCCATCAACACTTTGACTAGGTACTCTGGGGAGTGAAGGAGGGTATCTAGATTCGCCTAGAGGAGGAGGTTTTGGAGGCCTATATAGGCCTTTCTCCTAAGTGGAACCTGCTGATTAGAAGGATGACGGTGGCAAGTGCAGCTGCCACTGGGTAGATGAGGAATCTAGTCGACAGAGTCAGAGGAGCAGGATGGGACGAGGAGGTCAGTGGAGCACCCCTAGCTAGGGGGCCTATATTTTGTGCCACCTTAGAGGTGTACGTTTTTTTTTGGCTATGATCAAGACGCGCATTTTTTTCAGATTCATATGTATATGGATGATGCCCTTATTTTGTATATTATTCATGTATAGGAGAAATGATCCCATTTTTTATATGATATTATATTGGCATGGACATAGTAAGTACCAACTGGGTGTATTGATGTACATCATTTTTTGAAATTTTTTATACACACACACACAATGTGTTGATGTTTTATGAGATGTTTGATGATGTGATAAATAATTGTACGTGTTTCTTGCTTCATATTGTATTTTTTTATACTCAATTATAGTAAAAACATGTATAAGTGAATATAGTATAATATATGGTAAACAATATTATCTAGGTTAGAAGCCCCATAAATGTATGCAATGAGAGATAGAATTGGCTTTGTGAAGCCTGACAATTTTAGCCTTGATGGTCATTGCTTGGATGGATGAAGAGGTTGTTTCTTTTGGTGAATGAGCACAACATTGGTCCATGTGTCGATAAGATGTTCAACAATGGAAATTTCAATACTAGGAAATTCAGTGTATGACCAGATAAAGATGTCTCAATACTCCTGAAAAAAGAACCTTATATGAAAGGACTTCCTTCAGGGAGCAAGTGGCAGCAAGGATAATGTCTTTGGTTATGCTTGGTTTGATGGAAATTTCCACTTTGATGGTTAGGGAAATATTGGCCACGTTACCTTCTTCAAAAGAATCAGTGGCAGGGATTGGTCTTTTAGACCAATATACATGCCCAGGAGGAATGGAGTCTCTTGTTTCAACCGCAAAAATGTCATTGTTGATGGTAGGTTGTAATACATACTGGGGGAGGAAGAACGATCAATGGTGCATTGTGTCCCAAGGGTAATCAGGGGTTTTCATTTCCTATAGAATGTCTTCGTCAAAATGGAAGGCGTGTGAAGGGGAAAAAGATACCTCTCAAAGGTATCAATGGGTAGGGTTAGTTTTATGATATGAAGGGACCCTGTTGCATGGAGGGATTCTTGAAGATTTTGAATGGAATTCATTCTACAAGTATAATGTTCAATTACCAAAGGACATATATAGGTGAAATAGTCCAATTTTGCACATAATTCACATGGGAAAGTATGTCATGTGTTCACTGAAGTGGACATGTAATAAATGTTGGATGGATTACACTTTGTGGATTTTATGAGTTGTGATGTCGACTAGATGGGTTCTGGTAAGGCCATTTGATGAATCGCTTCCAGATTGTCTCAAAAATCCAGGAGGTCAAGACAGTGATGGGTGTAGTGGCCATACTTTGAACATGTAGGACATGTAAAATTAGTATGCAATGTTTTATTGCATGTGAGGCAATACTCCTTTGCAAGTTTCGTAGACATTCTTATGAGAGGGGTGGGAAGTAGTGGTGTTTCCCTGAGTAGATGGATGAGTTTCTTTAATTCTAGAAGCATGGGACACATATTTTTTGGGTGACCTAATGCATCACAAAGAGAATGGGAACGTTGTACTCTAGGAGTAGCCTAAGTATTGCCCCCATCCCTTTTATTCTTTCCCCTAGTGTTGGTAATGTTTCCCGTAGATGTGTGATCAGGTTGTGGCAATAATGGGTTAATTGGGTTTTGCATTGGTAATGAAGTTGTTTGAGGTGGAAGTGTAGGTATTGGTAACATAGATGGTAGGTTAAGATACCAAGCTATTATTTCTAACACCATTATGGGAAACATGAGTGTAGCTTCTACCTAGTACGTCGTAACTCCTATTGGTGGGTAAAATAATGGGATTTGGGTTAGGGGGTGAGGAATAACCTATGAAGACATGGGTTATTCATTCATGGATGGTGTCTTGGGGGTAGACAGGGAATCTAGATCTATTGTAACAGAAGCGATAGTGAACACTTGCGTAGCATCCAAGGGCATACCACATGGTGGTTCACCCTAGTATGTTCCAAGGAGTGAGGGGTCTTGGAGGATCCCTAGACCCATTTCCCAAAAAGATGGAAATTATGGTTGTGCCCCTGTGATGGAAAGGATGTTATATAAATTCACATTAGGATTATTTTCAGAATGTGTCAATTGGATGACCATAATAACTTTCCCATTCTGAAGGAAGATCATGGTGCAAAAAATAGATGAAGTGACTACCTTCATCATGTACATGTAGCTACATCCAAGGAGAATGTTCTAGTATAAGGGGGAATTGATGACCTTGATGTCAATCAAGATCATTTTTCCTACTATCTCTATAGGGAAATTTTCGAAAATCCCTCAAGTTGCAATGGATGACCATCATAGGTCTAAAGGGTGATAGTAGAAGGGGTCGGCTCTGGGGATCCTAGATTCTACCAGATGCTTTTGGATATAATGTATGTAGATTCTCCCTCATTGACAATGCATCGATGGATAGTGATATTCATAACTTTGACCAGGGATGGGAGTCAAGGTTCTGAGTTTTCTAAATCAAATGTAATGAGGCATGAGTTGGAAGGGGCGACTACCCCCAACACTGATAACAGATATTTCCTTTGTGAATAATAGGTTTGCAAGAATTCAAGTATGGACATGGCTCTAGGAGACTAAGTCAAGTCATCCATGATGCTATAGTTGTGATTTTTCCATGCATGTGGGTTGTGAGTGGTACATCATAGAGGCATCTTTGGTACTCTTGGAGTAGGGTCACCACTAGGACATGCGATCATAAAAGGTGTACTAGTTGGTGATTGGGTGGCATATAACATGGTCAGAGGTAAGTCAAGATTCATACCATAATAATAGTTGCAAGTTTGCAAATTAATATTTTTGTTTTTCATGAGATACTATGATTATAATAATTGTTGGGTTGAGCTTATCCTAGGGTTGGGTATTGTCCCATTGGTTGAGAAGAGGGTCAAGTTTCTTTTTGTGTAGCCATAATTCCTTGTTGGGGGAAGATCTTGTGTAAGACTACTAGTGGAAGAGGTTGAGGGAAGTTTTGTTGATCCGGTGGGGTACCCTGAGGGGAAAAGGATCCTTGGGTAGCCATAAAATCCTTCATCCTTTTAAAATACATGATTTGGGGGGAGTTATGAGTATAATGTATGTACTTTCCACATAATGTGAAAGGGAAGTTTGTTCAATGGTTAATGGTATCCCCACATCATTGCTAGCCACTATTGTTTCCAATTTTATAGTTCTTATTACTAGCATTATAATTTCCCCCTAATTGAGTATTGTGTTGTTGGGGGTTTCCCCCGTGTCTGTATTGTAGCTTGGGGAATAATAAGGGGTACCTAGGGATGTACCCAAGGGAAATAATAATAGATAAGTATTTTGATTTTTAAAGGCCACTTTTAATAAATAAATCCCAATGTGAATGTAATAAATCTAAGAGGACTTACTAGAAGGTTATGATTCTAGAAGCTTCATCCTATATAATGTTCTTAGGTGGTTGGCAGCACTATATATAGGTTCAAACAATGTAAGCGGAAAGTTGAGAAGTGTTGTATTTGGAGAATGTAGCTCATTAGGAGGTTTTTCCCTCGAAGAGACAAGTGATCAGGAGTGGATACCTTCCTTAATAAGATATATTCTATGGTGTTGCCTTACAATAAAGCTTTCATAATAACAAAGAGTGAGATTCTTCTACATTGTTCTATGGATCTTGTGTGGTGATTTAATATTCAAATTTTTTGTACTTAACATTTGGTATCAGATCATTTTCTTCAGCCACAAAAAAGGGGAATTTTTTTTGTGTGTGTGGTTTCAAAAGACGAGGAAAATGAGGGCCCCAACACTCTGGACAATTCATGTAGCTTTTTGTGTAGAATTTGTAGAAGGTGGTTCCATTCTAAGTTCTTCTAGAAAACAAAAAAAATAATTTTAAAAACAAAATCATATGAATCGGAGTTTGGGAGGCCAAGATATCGTTGATTTAAAATCAACAAATTTTCAAGGTTTTTCTATGGATAACCACAGGAATTTTCTAATTTCTATATAAATTGGTGCCAAATTCACCCAAAACAACTGAAAATCTGAGTTCCTCTTGAAAAATTATCCCTTTTCAAAAAACAATTGTTAGAATCGGTGCCCCATAAGTGAATATATCCTTGATTTAAAATCAGTCATTTTTAGGGTTTTTGCGTGACAGTGATGGGATTGCAGAGCTCATAACTTTTGATAGGGTGCTCAGATTGCTCCCAAATCAATGACATTGGATAGAATATTTTTAGAGATTTATTTTGGTATATTTTATGGTGTGTTTCTAATGGATATTCTCTCTCAAATCCTCATGGAAGTTCAACGGGATTTTGAAGCCCTTAAGACAGAATTTCACATGCAGAGACATAACATCCAGGCCCATCTGCAAAATATCAAGGATAGGTGTCAAAATATTCAAGAGACCTTCACTAAAATACAAGAGGGATATATAATGGAAAACATCAAGAACAAACATAATCAAGAAGTGTATGCTTGGTATGATTTTGAGGTCGATTGTGATGATTGGTATATGGATAGTTTTCATTTATGGGATGAAAACCACTTCCATCTTACATTTGATAACTCTACTCCACCTCATGTAGAGCACATTCTAGAGAGTAGAAAAGATCCTTCCATGCATATTCTTCTTCATTTTTCTTATTCTCATACAGCCTGAGTGGGCCTAATGGTTAAGAACATGTGTTTCCTCTTAAGATGTCACAAGTTCAAATCCATGGGGGGGTAGGGTATGTATACCTCCGTAGACTTTACCAGTCAAATCGTTGGGTGGAGGGGGTCCCTTGTCCCATAAACAAGGGGGTCTCATAAACCAATTAGGTGTATGGCTTGGTCATGACCTTAAAAATGGATTATTATTATTATTACCAGTGGATAATGTTTTGGTCACTTCTACATATTTGCATCCACATCACTAGTGTCGATCTTTGGAACATCATTTCCATATGGCTATTGAGTTCTAATATATTCAATGTGGACTTCACATGATCACTTGGACATGGGACCCAGGTTTACAGTGGTGGTTGGACTACTTCAACATGGTGGCTAGCACTTCTACATGGGACCCTAGTTCTCTAACCTAGTTCATTATTTTGGTCCCCGCTTATCCATGAGACCTTGGTATATAGTTTTACTTACTCATAACAAGTGTCGATGACAACACTTTCATAAAGGAATGGAATGTAGTGTAGATATGGGAATAATATGGAGTACCAAGGGAGTTACCCAAGGGGAATAATAATAGATAAGTATTGTTATGTATAAATGCCACTTTTAATAAATAAGGCTCGGTGTCAATGTAATAAATGTAATAGGACTTACTAGAAAGTTTCGCTTATAGAAGGTTCCTCCTCTAGAATGTTCTTAGGTGGTTGGTAGAACTATACAAATGGGTTCAAACAATGTAAGGGGAAAGTTGAGAAGTATTTTATTTAGAGTGTGTAGATGATGTAGGAGCATCGCTCCATGTCAACAGCGTGCCATCCAGCCAACACATCCAACACGCATTTAATGGAGAAAGGGAGAGGCATAGCCCTCTCAATTTTGAAATTCAAAATTTCAATAAATGTTGTAAGGCTTTTAATGCCATACCACACCTTTGTACAGGTAGTGGTTGAGGTTTACTTTAATGGTTTCCTGTAGCAAGCCCAGGACATAGTCAAGACCGGGCATCCATTTATGTAATGTAGTCGTAGGAGCCTCTCTGTGATAGCGATAGATCAGAGATGGTGGTTGAGGATAAGCTCATGGGAGCCCTCATTTGGTAATTAAGAAATTAGAGGAGAGACCAGAGCAGAGAGGTCTTGAGAGAGAACTGAGACTTGTTACAGTCCATCCTTTGTAAACATTTGTATAGACATACAGATTAATAGAAAATCAATTTTTCCTGCATACTGTGTGTTTGATGTTTACATGCTTTTATGAATTTCATGTCTTAAATGCATAACCGGTGAAGTAATTCAGAAGTTTCAATTTCTTCTCATCTTGGAGTTTCCGAGTGCAAGGAGTGCACATAGTCCGCAAGGTGTGCGTTGACAGAGGTGAGACAACCTAAGGAAAGCTCAAGAGGGATAGCATTGAACCTTCATTAGCAGAGGTGCAAGGAGTGCATAAGAAGGAACTTTGTTTCGAGTTCAGGGAAGACAGAACTACTGAAGGTTATGTAGAGCTCTGCCAAGAGGGCATTGAGCGAGTGCGTAGAGTGCACCAGAGAAATCTATTTCGAGATTCTAAGAAAAGGGAAGTGTCAAAGAGAAGACACTCACAGGGTTGTTGAATACTATGTAAGCTCTGCAAGGTGTGCATCGAGCAGAAGAACGCCAGGTGGGCATAAGGAGTTTTATTTTCAAGAAACTTCTCAAATTTGAGTTATTCGAGATCCTTGAATGCAAAGTGTGCACATGAGTAAATCTCCGAGAGGGAAAAGATCAGAAGGGACAACGTCTCTATAATGCATATGAGACCCAAAGGAACCGGGCTTGCAAGGGGAAGAGTCAAAGGTCAAGACCTTCAAGACTTAGAAAATATTCTAAGTCAAAATGCCAAGAAAGCTCAGGAGGAAGAGCACGACTGTCGTCGGATCGAGCAGAGGAAAGATCTGGACCATTGAATCTATGTCCAGGCATACAGGAGGAGAGAGTGCAAGGAGGATAGATCTAAACCATCAGATCTAGCGCCAATACCCAACAACCATTGGATCAGGCGAAGGCGCATAGGGTTTAAACCCTTGGATATCCACACATTCAGGAATCGAGGGTTGGAGGAGCAGAGGAGGCTGCACCCCATACTTGCAATCGCTGAAATCATGAAATTGTGCTAGTCGTTGGATCTGGAGCGCAGTGGTCCGAGATTCACTGGATCAAGGATACATGCACGGTGTTTAGTCCCTGAGAGGTGCACAGGAAAAAGTATATGGGCCATCAGATCTAGCACCAAGGACCAATAGCCTTTGGATCTGGAAGAAGGAGAATGGGGTTAATCCCTGGGAAGCTGCACAGAAGGGTAGAACGGACGGTAGAAAATTCAAGGGAGAAGTGTCGATTTTCCATGAGCCGTCGGATCCAGAAAAGGTGCGTGAGGTTTAAACCTCGTAACAGCAGAAGGAAGAGGACTCGTCAAATCCTGAAAGCATTGTGACCATCCATAGGAGGACAGGTTGCAAGCAGTCAAGGTTTCGGGAAAAGGCCTGAAATATTTTGAGTTGTTGATCCAGTTAGATCGTGGTCGTCGGTTCCAGAAGGACTGGGTTGTTGATCTCTCAGAGGGAGATATTTTGGCATTTCGTGGACCGGGGATTCGAAAGACAGAGAACAAGAGGAACGCTTGCATCACGATTCCTTGAATCGCGAAAGCTGGTAGTGCTTTGACGTTAAGCACGTAGTCACAGAGTGATGGTCACGTGGATGGAGTCTAAGGGAGGAGCCAAAGCCGTTAAGCCCTTTTCAACATTTCGACAACCGGGAGTTCAAGAGTGAAGGAGTCATGAGACAGGGAGTCTCGACTTGCGAAACCGTGAAACCCCAAAACCATTTGGAGGAATAGCATGAGCTAGAGTCGTTAATCCCTTTTCGGCATTTCGGCAACCAGGAGTTCAAGAATGAAGGAGTCGTGAGACAGGGAGTCCCAGCTCGCGAAATCGTGAAACCCCGAAACGGGAAAGGAGTGTTTTTTAAGCCTTGGGTCATAGCCCGAGGTCACCAAATAAGAAGGGGCTAGTTGGAAAGGAGTCAGTGACGAGTTATGTGTTGGTTCAGAATAGAGAAGGGCGTCGAAAGTTGAGCGCGTGCATAGGTTTTCTCAAGGCTTGTGCCAAGGAATTAAAGGGACCTGTGGATTTGTTCAAGGGGTTCCAACAGGAGCCCGAAGAGCCATTTCGGCTCAAAATTTGGAACAATCCAGAGACCAGGAGGTCACAGATCCCTACTGAGGTAGGGGGATTGCATCAAGTGGTATCAGAGCCAACAGATTTTTTGTTTTCATATCACAGACAAGAGGAGGATTGTGAAGAGATACAGTCTGATACCATCAAGTGGTATCAGAGTGGGATTTTGTTTGCAGATAGCAGACAAAGGGATTGAAAGGATAAATTATGGTAACATAAAGTGGAATCAGAAGCAGAGATTCATCTGTATACAGCAAATGATAGATAGTCAGGCAAGCTGTAGGAGGACATGGAGATGCTCTCAGACGTAGAGTTATCCATATGCTTGCCAAGAGGGCAAGTGAAAGATCGAAATGGCTACTGAAGGCCATGAGCGTGGTGGAAGAGGAGACCACCAATAGATGAGTAAAGTAGAGATTGACAAAGAACTCTCTGAGATAAGGGAGAGAATGGAACAGCTAACATTGAAGATGCAGCAGGAGGCAAAAGTACACTGGAGGTACGAATGGCCTTTGAAAAAGAAATCCAAATGGCCTGTTCAAAAGTTGTTAGCCAAGAAACAGCAACAAGAGTTGAGGAAGTGGCTGAGGTATGTTGAAAGCCTCAGTGACATAGAGCTGGTTTGCATCTGTGAGCCAGAATTCAGAGAAACCCTCAGTGATGAGGAAGAGGGATTAGTTTCAGATCTCATAAATTGCCAAGAGGGCAGGGAGGAATTTTCGAATTGCAGGTGGGAAATGAAATGAGATCATTGGAGGATATCATAGACTATCAGGAGGACATCCATGGAAATTCATATTTCCAAGAGGGAAATGGTATGATATTAACAGAGGATCTCATAAACTACTAGGTGGGCAGAGGTGAACTTTCAAGTTGCCAGGTGGGAAATGGAAAGAGATCAGTGGAAGGTCTCGCGTACTGCCAGGGGAGCAGTGGTGAAAGTTTAGATTTCCAAGTGGGAAATGAGATGGGTGTTAGAATATAGAATATGGTGTGCTCATTTTTCCATTGACAATACCCTTGTCACCCAACCACAGGCCGAAGCCTCCCTCTGAGCACCTTAACCTTGACTGAGAATTCCTCCAGAAGCAAACCCTAGGCTACATAACCAAACAAAGGGCAGTGCATCTCTCCCCAAGGATAGCACAACACAAAAGACTGATCAGATAGTCCCAAACCCTAGCCAAGAGATATCCAAGCCAATACTGAAACTAGTTGTTGTTGCTGCTGCACCTGCAACCCTCCTCCAAGCCTGCGCACCAGACTGCAACTGCAGTGCGCACCAAACTGCAGAACTGCAATTCTGAGATGCTACAAATGAGAACTGGCGCCCTATATTTATAGTAATCCTTCTAGTTTTGTTGGGGCCGACTTCTCCTTCTGGTATGTGTCTGTTCAGTAAATTATTATTATTTCTGGCCGACTTCTTCTCTTGGAGGCTAATAGCCTAATATAAATTATCTTCTTGAGCTGACAAGGCTTCTAGGGTTATTAGCCAACTCATTAGGGTTTCTCTTGCTTCCCGGATTCTTCTATTCTCATCAATTTCACACGTGGGGGTAAATACCTCCCACAACTACCATAATATTAACACTCCCTCCTAGCTAGAGAGGTATTTACAGGTAATGGAATTGAGCACAAAACATACCATTTACCCGTTAGCATCAATATAGTCATCTAGACTATTTCATGACTAGATCATGAGCATCACCATCATCATCAACTACATCATCTCTCGAAACCATACTTCATCTAAGTAGTTAGATATGATGTTGGATAAGTCACTCTCACCATAGAGTGATACAAGAGGAGTAAAAGCTCTGAACTGTTTTCCGTCTGGAAAATCTCTGTTCATCATTCATCTAAATGATCATTATCTCCAATAAATTGTTGATAATCTTCAAGGCAATTAGAAAGAGGATAGAACACACATGTTTCTATTCATAGTAGTACACAACTACAATCCATTGGTTAACTACCACATCAAGTAATACATAAGTACTTGATCAGCAACATAATGTTGCGAACGGTGAAATATATTCACCACAGTAGTCCTCATCTACTGTCATATAGTCTTCATAAAAAACATCTAAGATCATCCTGCATAGAAATAATGTTATGATAGAAACTGTATCATTTGGTCCAATCTTTCACTCACGTCTGTGAGATCTGAAAGAATGTCTGCCACCACAGTAGTCTTCATCTACATAGAGACAATGTTATGATAAAAACTGAATCAACTGGGCCAATCTTTCACTCACGTCTGTGAGATCTGAAAGAGTGTCTTCCCTTAGTATAGAATATCAACAATAATCATCTGGGCCAATCTTTCACTCACATCTGTGAGGTCTGAAAGAATGTCTACCCTCAACATAGAATATCAATAATGGGTTATCTGCCCCATTCTTCTCAACCAAGGAAGAAGGATTGTTTCTGATTTCTAAACCTGGACCATTTCCCACCCTGGGCCATTCTTCTGACACTAAACAAAGTGTAACCTGGAGAGAATGAGTCTGCCCTCAAGAAATGTTTGGACCATTCCTTACCCTAGGCCATTCCTCCGACACTAAACAAAGTGTAACCTGGAGGGAATGAGTATGCCCTAAGGAATGACTGTCCTGGACTATTCCCCACCCTGGGCCATTCTTCCAACACTAAACAAAGTGTAACCTGGAGAGAATGAGTCTGCCCTCGAGGAATAACTGTCCCTGATTGCTGAGCCTAGACTACTCCCCACCCTGGGCCATTCCTCCGACACTAAACAAAGTGTAACCTGGAGAGAATGAGTCCGCCCTCGAGGAATAACTGTCCGAACCATTCCCCACCCTGGGCCATTCCTCCGACACTAAAGTGTAACTTGGAGAGAATGTATAACCCTCGAGGAATGTTTGTCCTGCATCAACCTCCAAAACGGACGATTCTTCTAAACTACTCACAACTTTGAACTTCGAAATAATGACTGCCCGGTGAGGCAGACCATTCTACTTGACCACTACTCAGAGTGACTACCAAGAAGAATGATTTTCCTAGACCACTCCCCATAATGGGAATTCGTTGTCTATGATACATCAACAATCAGTATACCTCCCATGTTAACTACAATGGGAAGTCATTGTCCCTCAGAAATCTCAATCCACTTTTCGAACAAGAAAGCATCTGTCCAATCTGGACTATTACAAAGATAAATAATATTTTCAATGCTCCCACCTAACTGGAGAGTTATTTCAATCACAAAAATAAATGTTTGCGTACCTTCTTCTATCTTGGAGAGTCTTCCCTTCTGGTTAATAGAGTTATTTCCACGAGCTCTAGCTTGAGTATGCAAGTTCTTTCATCTTGAATAGAGGCTTTACCAAAATGTATGCTTATCTGCTCATCTGTGGAGATATGTATTGGAGAATCACTTTCTCCTTTCTGGACTTCATCATGGAT
>ML812235.1:88690-101232 GCA_009831015.1 Picea engelmannii
CCGAAGCCTCCCTCCGAGCACCTTAACCTTGACTGAGAATTCCTCCAGAAGCAAACCCTAGGCTAGATAGCCAAACAAAGGGCAACGCATCTCTCCCCAAGGATAGCGCAACACAAAAGACTGATCATATAGTCCCAAACCCTAGCCAAGAGATATCCAAGCCAATACTGAAACTAGTTGTTGTTGCTGCTGCACCTACAACCCTCCTCCAAGCCTACGCACCAGACTGCAACTGCAGTGCACACCAAACTGCAGAACTGCAATTCTGAGATGCTGCAAATGAGAACTAGTGCCCTGTATTTATAGTAATCCTGCCAGTTTTGTTGGGGCCGACTTCTCCTTCTGGGTATGTGCTTGTTTAGTATATTATTATTATTTTTGGTTGACTTCTTCTCTTGGAGGCTAATAGCCTAATATAAATTATCTTCTTGAGCCGACAAGGCTTCTAGGGTTATTAGCCAAGTCATTAGGGTTTCTCTTGCTTCCCGGAGTCTTCTATTCTCGTCAGGTTCACACGTGGGGGTAAATACCTCCCGCAACTACCATAATATTAACAATGGGATCACTGGATCTCATAAACTGCCAGGTGGGCAGCAGAAAATTCCCAAATTTCCAGGTGGACAAGGGAAAGGAGATGAGACTATCTGAGATTCTCATGAACTCAAGGGAGATTTCATATCAGCAAGGAGTGTTGACAGGAGAGAATCAGAAGAGAATTATGATCATTGGGGGAATTGAAGTATTCCTACCAAGCAACCCAGTTGAGGCCAGAGAATGCGTTGCAGATGCAGCAACAGAAGAAAGACAACCAGCAGAGACTATCATGGAGGAAGAAGTGGAGCAGACACTGATTTTTTCCCAAGGAGAAAAGGAGGATCATTCAAAAGAATGGCTCAAAATTTTCAGCCAGGAAGTTGAAACAGAGATGACTAGAGCACTGGAGCCTGCAGCAAAAGAAGAAGCAGACATCACAGACTTTGTTGATCTGTATCAAGAATTGGAAGCCCTTGAAAACAAGGTGATGGTGCAAAGATTGCACATCCAACAGGATAAGTTGGAGGCAGGTAGTGGAGCATACCAGCCTGAGGAGAAGCTGGAAGAAGTTGGAAGTATGCCAGGAGGAGAAATGGCAGCAGCAGAACTGCCACAGGAAAAAGCTGAGCAGCAGTTCAGTGAGGAAACTGCAGAGCTGGAGTCTGCAGCAGAGTGGCCACTTAGTGCCACAAAGAGATATAAAGATAGCAGGGGAGATCGAGAAGATCTGCCCATTGAGAAGACAGAAGTGCAGCAGAGAAGACTGCATACAAAGAGCCAGCCACTGGAGCAGATGGATGATGTAATTGAAGAAATTAGAAGGTTGATGTTGAGTTCAGCAGTAGAGACTACCAGCAACGAGAAGTTGAGAATAAGGGATCCTGCAAGAGCAGCAAGGCAGCAGCAGCAATAACAGTCGTTGATCTCTTAGAGGGAGAGATTTCGGCATTTTGTGGACCGGGGATTCGAAAGACAGAGAATAGGAGGAACACTTTCATCGCGATTCCCCGAATCATGAAAGATGGTAGAGCTTTGACATTAAGCACGTAGTCACAGAGTGGTCGTTGCGTGGACAGAGGCTAAGGGAGGAGCTAGAGCCATTAAGCCATTTTCGGCATTTAAGCAACCGGGAGTTCAATAGTGAAGGAGTCATGAGATAGGGAGTCCTGACTCATGAAATCACGAAACCCCGAAACCATTCGAAGGAATAACATGAGCCAGAGCCATTAATACATTTTCAGTATTTCAGAAACCGGGAGTTCAAGAGTGAAGAAGTCATGAGACAGGGAGTCCCGACTCGCAAAATCGGGAAACCCTGAAACGCAAAAGGAGTGTTTTTTAAGCCTTGGGTCATAGCCCGAGGTCACCAAATAAGAAAGGGCTAGTTAGAAAGGAGTCAGCGCCAAGTTAGGTGTTGGTTCAGAACAGAGAAGGGCATCGAAAGCTGAGCATGTGCATAGGTTTTCTCAAGGCTTGTGCCAGGGAATTAAAGGGACCTATGGTTTTTTTCAAGGGGTTCCAACATGAGCCCAAAGAGCCATTTTGGCTCAGAATTTGGAATGATCCAGAGACCGAGAGGTCGCAGATCCCTGTTGAGGTAGGGGGACTGCATCAGTAGCTCATTAGAAGGTTTCCCCCTTGAAGAGGAAAGTGAATAGGAGTGGATACCTTCCTTAATAGGATATATTCTATGGTGTTGTCCTACCCTAAGGGTTTCATAGTAATAAACTGTGGGTTTATTCTAATTTTTTCTTTGGATCTTGTGTGGTGATTTATTATTCAGATATTTGGTACTTAACGGTGCCCCTAGTTTGCATTGGGTTTATTATTTCCCTTCTTCTTTGGATTGTTTTTTTGGGTGGCAAGGTTGACCATGTTTAACTATTCAAATGCTCTAACTTATTGTACTAGAAAACTTTGGAAAAAAATTACACCAACCTGTTGTTGGGCCTATGGTGTCTTAGCATTGGGTGGAGGACGACCAAGGAAAGGTTAGTGTGGATTTGTTTATTTTGGAGTCCCATACAGGTTGTATGACATTGATGTACCTCCGTTGCAACCTAGGTTGTAGGAAGGTCCATGTGTATGGGAGGGAATCGACATACCTGGAAAAGGTGAGGGATTCATGGGATGAATTGTTTTATGCATCCCTACTATTAGAGGATATGGGATTGGGAATGGGATACTAGGTGCATATGATATGCCTATGATGGGAGGATAGAAATATTATCCTCCATAAGGGTTATTGTATTAACTATTGTTTCGCGAAGGTGAAAGGATATCATATGGGTCATGGACCCAATCAATATGTCAGGCAAATGGGATGTTCGAGGTTTTTCCTAACCAAATGGTTGGGGTCTAGGAGCACTGAGAAGCATCATATATAGGTAAATGTACTAAAATTAAATCAAATCAAAGTGTTGGGCTTTGGTTATGGCCTCTTCTTCCCTTTGTGGCATGGAAATGGAAATGTATTTTTCTATGAGGGGAAAAGGATATTTGAGGAACTATTCTAGGAGGATTTCCTTAGTAATATCAATTTTAGAAAAACATCTTCATCAACACCACTAAAGGATATGATCTGCAATTTGGGTGGAAGTTTTTGGTGAAAATCAGTGAGAATTCACAAACCAGTTTCATGGTGAACCAGTAACTAAAAGAAGGATAAGAAATCATTTTCTAAGGTTGTGAATGTTGCATGAGACCCTTCTTTTTCATCTATGTGCCATTTTGCAAAGGGGCCATTTTTTCTTTGAAATATTATTATCTGGATGGAATCATCAATGATTGTTTTATATGAGCACTAGGGAGGGAAGTTCATGACATGGTTGGCTGGATCTTCACCCGGCTTCTCATCAAACTTGGGAATGTTTAAGGGGAGCTTGGTTGGCATGGGTATCCATGTGGCATTGTGTAATATGGGATCATTGTTGAGCTTCGTTAAAACAAGAATATTCAATGAAGTCATGTATCATAGGTTTTATGTACCTACAATTGTGGTTAAATGTTGAGGATCGGATCCTGATGAGGAAGGGATACTGGAATGTTTTTTGCGGGTAGTTGATCCTAATAAGGTTTATCCAAGCAAGGTTGAGCCAAGCATCATTGGACTCGGATATGAGTGGGTAGGTCAAACTCATGAAGCAATAAGGTCATGGATACCTCCCAAAAATTGTAGGAGGTGTTGTAGGTGTCTAAAACTACAGGGACCTAATGGGTCCCCTATGGTTCTAGAATAGAAAATGTGTCTGATTGTTGAGTAAAAGACAACTAACTAATTCTTTTAAAATAACATGGCCTACTAAAAAGAGAACCAAGTTTTTTTTTAAGTGCTAAATGAACATAAAAATCAAAATATATCAACTTTTTAAGTAAAATGTAATGAAAAATTGAAAGCACATATCATAAAAAGACTTTGTGTCCTTCCTCTCAAAATTCAGTGGAACTTCTAATGTCTTTTTACAAAGGGGCATGAACCCACCGAAAGAAATACTAGTGAAGGTATGAAAAGAATAGTTATAATGAGGGGTAATAGGTGTATATCCCTAAGGAATTAAGAACATTTCACAATAGTCATTCAAACTATAACCTAGGTGTGGGTGCATCTCACAACTTCCACCTCTATAGAAACCCTAGTTTTTTTCCACTAGGTTGCCTCCTTCAAGTGCAAGCAGGGTACTCTCAACCTCAAAAAGTAGTCACAAGTTGAGAGACCTCACAAGATCTTGGCGGCTCAAGAAGGCTCAAAGAAACAACCAGACCTAAGCTTTTTCCCCTTCATGGGTATCTCTCTTCCTTAGTGTAGCACACTTGAGATGAAGGATTTTAAGTACCCTAAATAGTAAACTTCTATGTTTCAAATGAAAAGAAATAATGGGGGCTTATTTGGATGCCTACCCCTAAAATCCTAACATGTACTAAACTATTGTTTTATGACCTCACAAAGGAGGATTTTAGTCGATTCTTTAGATTTTTTTTTTTTTTTTTAATTTTGGGATTGGAGTTATCAGCCAATATGTTTTCTTTAAGGGTGTGGTGAGGAATCACATAGAACTCTCAAGTTTTTCCGATTCTCCTAGATCTCTTTTGGGTGCAAGGGGAAGAGCATAACCAACAAAACAAAACATTGAAATCCTTTGGTGTGTGAGTGAAAAAATGTGTGCAAGTGATGAGTGTGAAAAAATATTTTTATGAGAAAAATCGCCACATGTGGGCTTCGTGGGGCTCGTTGTTTTTTCCTAATTAATCTCTAAATATGATTTGCATCCTTGTGAAATTGTAAATTGCTTGAAAATGAAAATTGATTCTAGATAATTTAGATTTGGACATATGGGGTACTTACAACCTTTAACTCTCTAAGTGTTTTTGCAAAAATAAAACTTCCCTAGATTGTGAAAATATGGGGACGATTGTGGTCCTTGCAATGCTTTAAATTTCCCAGTGTTGTATTGCAAACAAACAATGAATATGTGCACATTTATGGGTGATTTTACTTCACCTAGTTATTTGTATGTGTTGGATTTGAATAACTTTGAAAGAGAAAAAACAAAGTAAATGTGTGGACACTTGGGGGTACTTACTTTAAACTTTTAGCTTCAATCCTTATATGTTGTTGTGTTAATGCACCAAATGTTGGTGAGATTTTTCTTCAAGAAGATCTGTGTGGTTTTTGAAGAAAGAGACACTCGCAAATCGTGCAAAATCCAAACTGCAAAGTTGCATGGATGCTTAAAAATCCCACTTTCCATAGTTTTGGTATTTTATTGAGTATAGTGTATTACTGTCATGAGCATGAACTTTCTTGTATTGTATCGATGACTCTTCTGGTGATCACCTGTATAGCTCTATGAGAAATTTTTAGGTGATAACATCCATGATTCCAAATATTGTATCTCTATAATATGTTGAAAAAGTACAAACTACTAGGGTATTCTCTGGGGTGAATCCCATCAAAGTTCATGATTAAAACTTGGGCCGAAGATCCTTAGGGACCCCATAGATTGATTTTTAATTCCTTACATCCCATAACTAATTATTTTTCACAATTCTCATTTGAGAAATAAAATTCATGATATAAAGTAATCATTTGTGTCTCTTGAATGTGTCAAAACACTATGGTTTTCTTTGTCAAATGGCATGAATATTTCTATGGTGAAAAATCCTCCAAGCTATATTTCTTGGTCTAGGTAGAATTCCCATGGATCCTTCTGCAATTGTGGGTATTTTGGAACATATCTTAGCCCCAATAAATAGTTTCATTTTCCATGAGTCAAAGAAGTTTATAACTTGTGCCCCCACAAAAGGGTTTTCCTTAAGGTTGAAATCTCCAAATATTTAGAAGAGTTTGTGTCCATTCAAGAGGGATGACATGTTATCCCACAATAATTGTGATATATCAATCTCTCAGCACTTGTTTTAGGGCTCAAATCCCCCATCATAGAATAACATATTGTCCTTTACTTACAAAATATGACCCACGTGCATCATTAAATGTTTGTCCCTACTAGTCATGCCACACATACCCAGCCACATACATATAATGATGGATTAATGTATGTGGTTAAATAAAAGGAAGACCCACCAATCCCAGTAGTAAGAATTGCTTGCTCAATTTAAGAATAATTCTAGTCCACACCCATCCCTAGGTCTAACACAAAAGAACTTGTTAGCTTTGTGTGGCCAAGGACCATCCTAGTAGTTTCTAATCCATTTCTCAATGAGGAGGTGGGGGTCGATGGGGTCGGCCTCTAAACCACTAATTTGGATGCATATCAAACACCCAAGTGTGATGAGACTCATAAGAAGCCAAGAATATATAATTTGAATGATTATTACATGCCCCATATGCAAATTATGATTTTTTCTCCAAACCCCTTTAGCACTCTATTTGGGAAAGAAATAAAGCAGATGGTTTTTGTTTCTAAAGGTGGCCAATGAACATAGTATCATGGAATCTTCAAGAACTCACTGAACCCATTGGAAAATATATGGTTCAAAGAGTAAGAAATGTTGTTTCTGGGATTGATATTTTATGTTTACATGAAATTAAAGATAGTGATTTTTTGCTCAATTTGACCCTTGGGTAGTTTGGCCAAAGTTTGTTTATTTTTTCACTAATCATAATAAAGGTAGAGAGGTAGTTGTGACGCTTGTATTGCAAAAATTGGTGGAGGCCATTATCCAACACAATGCAAACCCTACCAATTGTGTTGTGTGGATCATGTTCGATTTCAAATTCCATGAGTTACACTTGGCCAATATATATGCACCAAATGATTCCAGTGAAAGTCTGCCCCTTTAGAAGTGGCGTGTCGAAGAACTCCCTAAATATTGTTTTATTTTCTATGGTGATTTTAATAATGTGGGAACCTAGAAGAACAAGGAAATTATTTTCCCTACTCAAATTCCCCCATTGGACAATTGGCATAGAATAAACTCCAATCCAGACTCCGTTATACAACACTAACAAGTTTCGTTGAAAATACTTGCTAGTGTTTTGGTTAACCTAGTCTAACTTCCAAAAATAAAAACTACCAAGAACCAAAAAGACTATATAGTGCAATGTTGTTGGAATATTATCTCTTCTTCTTTAGCCATGAGGGAAGACAATCAATTCAAGGGTTGAAAAATATTACCTTATCTAATCCCTGAAAAATATTTTCACCATTTCTTGGGGATTTGAAAATCTCAAGGTGTTTAACTCTTGATTCATGTTGAATGCCTCTCCTATGAAACACAAAATCATGTGTTGAACATATCAAAAGCAATTGGAACCTAATTCCATGTCCCAAAGGAGACAAAGGTTGGACTCTTTGGTGGGAATATTCCATTATAAGAGTCATTTCCTTTTTGGGAGGTTGTGTTAGTAAATGGATGAGGTTCAACAGAAGCAAATGCAAGGATGTGTTGGAGGAGCTTGAGGAAATTTCAAGAATGCTTCAATTTATCCCCTTGATTGAATAACACCATGTTAAAGAGGAAACACTAAGACATATTTTGAAGGTTGATTAAACTTATAAATAAAGGTTATTCCAAATCAGAGTCATAGCCCATTAGCTTAAGAAAGGCATGAGGCTCTGAAATCCTTTTTCAAAACCCTCACTTATAAGGAAGTTGTGGAGCATGTCAAGGCCCTAAAAATTGAACATGGAAAAATCATGAGCAAAGTGAACATTGAAAAATAGTTTGTTAATCATTACAAATTGTTTTTTCAAACACAAGGAATCATGGAGGAAAACAAGGTGGCCATGCAAAGATTTATTGAGGTAGTCCCAAAAACGTCAACGCAAGAACAATAGTAGGCATGTGATCAAGCAATGGCATTGGATGAATTGATGTTTTCTATTAAAGAGATTGTTTATGATAAATATCTTAGACAATACAACTTTCAATATGAATTTAAAATGCCACCTATGACATTGTGGGCCCTGACCTTCTCTAAGGATACAAAGAGGTTGTTTAGGGAAATGTTTTTGGCAGTGGTATCAACAAAATTCTGATCAAGTTCATTCCTATATAATTATGGAGGAGAGAGAGAAACATAGTATCAAACACATAAATATGTATAAGAGAATTACCTAGGAAACCCATAACTAGGGAAACCAACCAAAAATATATATCTTCATTAACCTTGGCCAATCCAATAAACATGGCCAAAGAACTAGCCGCTTGAAGCACTTTACAATGGAATATGTCAAGCCTTTAAATAGGATTCATCATAAGTTAATTCCACAAGCTTGTAAACAATTAACGGTAAACCCATCACTAACCTAATCAAGTTTAATATAATTTACTCTTGATCGAATCAATATTAACCTAACAATTCCCCCTTTAAACTTGATTTGGATAAAAATCGAACCCCCTCAAATTTTATACTAGGTATGCGAGATTACATGTTTCCCTTAATTCTATCACCTAGGTATGTGTCTATACCTTAAACTAGTGAACCACCAACTTAGGGGTATGCATTCCAAAAATGGTCTTAAAGTCATATGCACATTTACATGTGTTTCATTTTTGTTTTCCATCCATTGGTCCTTGTATTATTTTTCCACTACTCCAAATAGATAAAAATATATATATATATATGCCACCACCAATGCTCCATAGAAAAAACAACAAATGTGCCTAGGTAAAGAAAAAAGAAAACAAAAATGTGTGCAAATATAGTGCAACTATCAATAGCGTCTTGCAGATTATTCACTCATTCATTAAGGGATAATTTCTATCGGCCACATCCATATATTATTTTGTTTTCTTCTTTTGAAGGCATCCAGGAGCCATTAGAACAAACATCTACCTTAACACAATGACAATGTTCAAAAGCACCAAGTGTAGAGTAGATATTAAAGGGACCATACTTAATCAAGTTGCTCAACAACAGATTGATTCAATCCAAAAATTTGAGCGATAGTTTGTGGCAACCTAGTATGATTGGTTGCATGCCAAGCACACATATTTTCTCTTCCCATGATTGCATTGGGATCCAACCACCCTTGGACCTGATTGCAATCATTTTTTGTTATATTAGTAACCTGAATCTTTAGAGATCCCTCCTCCAATGCACAATGTATCTCCTTCTTCCATTGTATGCTATGTTTCTACTACTTCTAATTCCATTTCCACAGTGATATCCAATATGACATGGACCCCTTGTTGTTGGGTATGTGTTATATTTTTTGCACGAGTAAACATGTCACATATTTAGGTGGTTTTTTGGCACATGGTTTTTGTCGATGGTTTTCTATTTTCGGTTGAGGAATTAGGGTTGTGGACTAATCCAAGTCATTGGGTTAGGGTTTTTGATGCCACTGGCTCTTATATGTATATTGTATTGTAAAAATTATATTACACATGAATGAATATAGAATATGTTGGTTTTCCCGGTTTCGGTTTCCAGGGGAAAACTCTATGTGTAATGATTGTATTTTCTATTGTATATGTTATGTTCTTTCACTGAATATTTGTTTGCAATAGATATTGTACAAGTTTAAAATATACATTTGGTATCAGAGCTTTGTTGGCTTCAGGGGGATGCCTTTACGGTCAAGGGTTTGAAAATAAATGGCAAGTAATTCGAAGATGGAGATCGAGAAGTTTAATGGGAAACATTTTGAGCTATGGAAGCTCAAGATGGAAGATCTGTTGGTGGACAGATATCATCGGATCATGGTAGATCTAGGTACTACACCTACAGGAACTTTAGCAGATGACTGGAAAAATTTGGATCGAAAGGCAAAGAGCACAATCTGACTATGTCTCTCTGATTCAGTATTATTGAATGTGTCAGAGGAAGCTACAGCCAAGGATTTATGGGAAAATTTGGGGAAGTTGTATCAGTCTAAGTCCCTGATAAATAAACTATTCGTAAGAAAGAAGTTGTATAACCTGAGGATGAGAGATGGAGACTTAGTGGAAAAGCATTTGAACGCCTTCAATACTGTGGTAAGTCAGTTGGTATCTGTTGAGATTAAAATTTCAGATGGATATAAATGTAATAGTTTATTGTATTCTTTACCAGACTCCTAGGATAGTCTAGTTGTGGCCATAGGTAGTAATACAACTACCTTGAATTTTCATGAAGTGGTCTCATCCTTGTTGTCGGAGGAGATGAGGCAGAAGAATATGGAAGGACAGAGCACAGACGCATTATTTGCAAGAGGGCATTCCCAGGAAAGGAATAGATATAATTTATCAAGTGGGAGATCTAAGTCTAAGGGTAGATCTAATTCTCCTAGAAATTTTGTAAGGGTGTGTTGGAGATGTGGAAAAGAAGCGCACTACAAGAAGCAGTATAGATGCAAGGTTGAGAAAAAGAAGGGATCTGAAGAATCTCATTCTACAGAATAAAAGACCTCCAAGGAAGAAGGAGGAGATGTGTACTTGGATTCTTCACGCACACATGCAGATGATGAGGCATGGTTGGTTGAATCTGGGGCATCCTTTCATACGACTCCCCACAGGGAGTGGTTCTGCAAATATGAAAGGTATGATGGAGGTAATGTTTTTTTAGGTGATGATTCGACAACCAGAATCATAGGACGAGGAAAATTCAAGTTGAGGCTCATAGATGGAAGGATTAGAACATTGCCTGGTGTTCTGCACATCCCAGGTTTGGCCAGAAATTTGATTTTTGTAAGAAAAATGGACGGTGCAGGGGTAAAAACAATATTTTAAAAGGAAACCTGCAGGATGGTTCGAGGAGCAATGGTGTTGCTGAAAGGAGTTCGGTTTGGAACTCTGTATAAGTTGGAAGGAAGCACTATTAGTGATGGGTGTAATAGTTCCATTATACCTAATATTGGATTTGAAGAAGAAATAACTCCTATAGTCTCTAGAGAAAAGGTTATGCTGTGGCATCAAAGACTAGGTCATATCGGAGAGAAGGGTCTTCGACTACTACACGGTAAAGGTATGTCTAACGGCTCTCTGGATTTTGATTTCTGTGAAAATTATCTATATGGGAAGTAGAATTGGGTAAGATTTAGCTCTGGTACAAAGAGGGTAGAAGGAATCTTACAACTAGTTCACAGTGATGTTTTTGGACCTGTGTCGGTCCCATCATTGAGAAAATCTATGTATTGTGTCTAATTTATAGATGACTTATCGAGGAATACTTGGATATATTTCCTCAAGAATAAATCCGAAGTCTTTGACAGGTTTAAAGAGTTTAAGGGTCTTGTTGAGAATCAAACAGAGATAAGAATTAAGGTGTTAAGGATAAATAATGGAAGAGAGTTCTGTGGGAATGAATTTGAAGAATTCTATAAGAAGTGTGGTATAGCAAGGCAGAAGACTACTCCATATACACCTCAGCAGAATGGATTTGCATAAAGGATGAACAGGACGTTGATGGAAAAAGCAAGGTGCATGCTCAGAGGTGTCGGGTTAGGGCAAGAATTCTGGGTAGAGGCAGTGGGTACTGCATGTTACCTGGTCAACAAATCACCCTCATTAGTGTTGGATGACAAGACTCCACAAGAGGTATGGATTGGTAAGGAACCTTCTCTCACACATATCAAGGTATTTGGTTGTGATGCATATGTTCATGTTCCAAAGGAAAATAGGAGTAAGCAAGATAAGAAGGCTGAAAATTGTATCTTTATTGGATACAAAGATGGTCTCAAAGGTTATAAGATTTGGAACCTAGAAACTAAGAAGGTAGTGTATAGCCGAGATGTGGTATTTAGAGAAATGAAGTATTTTGTTAAACAAGAAATCCTACCAAGTAAGGAAGAACCAGAGAAAATAGAGTTTGATTTAAAAGATGATGAGTCGGACTCTACAGAAGAACAGAAATCAGAAGAAGAAGATCCTCATACTCCAGTATTGAGGAGATCGGTTCGAGAAAGAAGTCTACTGAAAAGGTATAATCCATATGATTTCCATTCAAATTTTTCTTTGTCTATTACTGATGATGATCCTAGAAATTTCAAGGAAGCAGTGGATTCAGAGGATGCAAATCTCTGTAAAAGGGCCATGAATGAAGAAATGTCATCTTTGGATAAGAATGAGGCTTGGAATCTAGTGGAGCTGGAAACTGGAAGAAATCCCATTGGCATCAAATGGGTATTTGAAAAGAAGCTGAATGTAGAAGGAAAAGTGGAGAAATACAAAGCTCAGTTAGTAGCAAAGGGTTATTCCCAGGTAGAGGGAATTGATTTTGGTGAGATTTTTTCTCTTGTTGCCAATTTAACCTCCATAAGATTTATGTTGTATGTTGTTGTTACATTTGATTTTCAAATAAAACAAATGGATGTGAAGACAGCATTCCTACATGGGGATATGGAAGAAGAAATATATATGAAGCAACCAGAAGGTTATGTTGTGAAGGGAAAGAAGGAGTTGGTATGCAAGTTGAAAAATTCCTTGTATGGTTTAAAACAATCACCAAGGATGTGGTATCAAAATTTTGATACTTACATGTTGGGACTTGGCTTCACAAGAAGCAAAGAGGATCACTGTGTGTATTTTAAATTAATTGTTGATCATTTGATTTATTTGGTCTT
>ML812235.1:110719-172698 GCA_009831015.1 Picea engelmannii
TAGAAGTAAAACAACAAATAAAACAAGAGGGAGAACCTCCTCACTGTAACAACCCAAATTGGCATAAAAACAAAATCGTATTGTGGGTGGTCAAGCCCAGGTTTCAGTTTTGAAACCGGGCTCTGATACCAGATGTAAAGACCGTCATTTAATTTAAACCACCATTAATTTAGAACAGAACAGTAAATTTGAAATTTACTTAATCTAGCACATTCAATCTAATTTTTCAATATATAAAATTTACTAACAGTTTACATACATCGCTCTGATGCTATCTGCAGCCGCTTGCTCCCTTCGCTTGAACCTGCTCCTTAGGACACCCCAAAACCAGCCACCCTACCGACTAGTACGCCTAGCCCTAGGACATCAATGGATGTCCTAGCCCTCCAAGCCCAAAACCTCCTCAGCCCCCCCGGTGCACTGTAATTCCACTGTAGATTTCCCTTCTCCCCTCTCGTAGAATCCCTCGTAAAAAATGAATGCTTCCATAATCCTCCTCCACCTCCCTTATTCCTCCTTCACCGCCCTTCCTCCATTAACTCCCCCACCAAGTACCTTATCCCTTTATTAATGCCTTATCCATTCATTTATTACCTTATCCCTTATTTAAATGTTTCCCTTTTACGTATTGGTTACATTATCCCGCTCTGGGATACGTAACCCTATTTAACATTATATTTTATTTTCCCCCCTTTGTTTAACACTTAATTAATCAATTAATTAATTAATAAACAAATTAATCATTAACCATTAATTAAAGAGTTAATCATACTTAAACTAATCATAGTCAAAGTTAATTAATTAATAACAGATAGTTAATTAAGGTTATTTAATAATTAATTATAGTTTAGCTAATTTTTAGTAGGATTATTTATTAACTTAATCATCTTAATAATTAAGGGTCATTACAGTACGGATATATTGTGACAGGCAGAGTGCAATTTTTCTGGCAAAGAACCCATCTCATCATTCAAAGACAAAGCATATTGATATTAAATATCACTTTGTGAGAGACATGGTTGAAGAAAAGAAAGTATTGTTGATGAAGGTGGACACTTTGAAGAATGTTGCAAATTTATTAAAAAAATCTATGAGCACTGAGAAGTTCTCTTGGTGTAGAGGATCCATGGGCATTGTTGCCCTGGATTGTTGACTATGTAACCATGTAACCCCCTGTATGAAAATAAAACAACAAGTGGAATAATGTTGGGTATCTATTATATTCTTTGCACGAGTAGTAGTGTCACCTACCTCGGGAAACATGTCACATATTTATGTGGTTTTTTGGCACATGGTTTTTGCCAATGGTTTTCTATTTCCAGTTAAGGAATTAGGGTTGTGGACTAATCTAGGTCATTGGGTTAGGGTTTTGGATGTCGTTGGATCCTATATGTTTATTGTATTGTAAACAATGTATTACACATGAATGAATATAGAATATGTTGGTTTTCCATAAATCTACACTTGTTGATGTAGTTCCATAGCTATCTTTGAATATTTGTAGCTTTCCACTATTATTGCTAACTACTAAAAAATCACATCATGTGATGGTTTTTGCTCTTCATAATCACCAAGAAGAAGAAGAAGAACCACGTCAACCATCCCAACACAAGAAATTTTCATGGCCTCCATGCATATTAAGATGTATGAGATAGATATGAATATCTACGAATTCTACTACTCAATGATTTCAGTGTCCTAGGTCCACAGATTTTGTTGTCCTCCCATCCAAGTCGCAATTTCACTGCCATGCACACTTTAATGAATACAAGACACACAATATTCTTTGTGAGCAAATATAGTTACTTAAAAAACCATGTGCACAAAAAACCTGATCTCAAATCTAGATGGATGGATCCTAGCACAGAACCAGAGTCACTCCATGATTTAAAGAAAGAAGTCTACACCACAAGATGCCTTCTAATACAATATTATCCTACTCCACTAAATCAATATCCATCTCACAAAAATCATGCCCCACGATTGATACATGTAGGGACCATATTCACCATGGGAAACACTCCCACTGCATGTTGCAATTTCACCATATGACTTATCACAACAATGTGTGGACAACCACTCACATTATTTTTTCTTCAGATGTGACTTCTCACAATGGATCTAGGAACAAAAAGTAGATTGATCATAACTAGCAGAAGATTCATCATATCTTTATGAATCCATAACACTCTCTCCATACAGAGAGAGCCAAATAAAAACACAAATACATCTACAACAACCTATAGGCCACTGTTTTTAGAGAGTCCAAGCTACATGGATGATACCATATGTAAAATTATGGAAGAGAGAAACATAATAACTAACACATAAATCCATACAAAATATTACATTGGAAACCTTAACTAAGGAAAACCATGACAAAAATATGTCTTTATTAACTTTGATCAATTCAACCAAATTGGAAAAGAAGAAGGCACTTGATGCTATTTATAATAGATTATGTCAAGCCTTTAAATAGGGTTTATCATAAGTGAATAATATGGGTTTGTAAACCACCAATAGTGAACCCATCATTGACCTAATCAAGGTTAATCTAATCCACTCTTGACTGAGTCGATATTAACCTTAAAAATTCCAAGGTGGGAGACCTAGAGCTGATCAGATGCTAGGAATCGATAACTTTTTTCAATGTCTCATACAAAATTCGAGCAAAAGCATTAGCCTTATAGGATTAGCACCCCATGAAAAAAATCATCAAGCCATAGCAAATGGGTTTATCAAAGGTTGACACATTCTAGATAATGCCATTGTAATTTGGGAAGGTGTGAAATGGGTTGGGAGCCAAGGCCTTTTTCATCAAGATTGATTTAAATTCATATGACAAGATCGAGTGGCACATCATTTTCACCTTGTTGTTGGTGTTGGGTATGTTTTATATTCTTTGCATGATTAGTAGTGTCTACGCTGCATCGAGAACAGGGGGGGTGCAGGGGGGCTACTTCCCCTCGCGTGGGGGTTCAGGGGCAGTGCCCTTGAGAAAAAAATTTCCTCGAGAAACATGTTGCATGTTTGCCTCGTTTTCGTGTTGCCTCTATTTTTGTGTCCATTGTTAGGTGGTTTTTCGGCACATGGTTTTTTTCGATGGTTTTCTATTTCCAGTTAAGGAATTAGGGTTGTTGACTAATCTAGGTCATTGGGTTAGGGTTTCGGATGTCGTTGGTTCCTAGATGTATATTGTGTTGTAAAACATGTATCACAATGAATGAATATACAATATATTGGTTTTCCCGGTTTGGGTTTCCAGGGAAAAAATCACTGTGTAATGTTTGTATTTGTCATTGTATCTTTTATGTTCTTTTACTGAAAATTTGCTTGCAGTAAATATTGTACAAGGTTAAAATCTACATTTGGTATCAAAGCTTTGTCGACTTCAGGGGGGGGCCTTTATGGTCAAGGGTTTGGCTTGAGACTGTGATAAGCCTTATTACAGTGGGAGATCCATGGTATTGATTTTTCAAGTGAAAAGAAATGGCGAGCAATTCGAAAATGGAGATCAAAATTTTTAATGGGAAAAGTTTTGAGTTGTGGAAGCTCAAGATGGAATATATGTTGGTGGACAAGGATCAGTGGATCGTGGTAGATCTAGGTATAAACTTCAGCATATGACTAGAAAAAGTTGGATCAGAAGGCAAAGAGCACAATCTGACTGTGTCTCTCAGATTCAGTAACATTGAATGTGTGAGAGGAAGCTACAGCCAAGGATTTATGGGATAAGTTGGGGAAGTTTAATCAGTCTAATTCCCTAGTAAATAAACTATTCCTAATAAATAATTTGTATAACCTGGGGATGAGAGATGGAGACTCGGTGGCAGAGCATTTGAACACATTCAATACTGTGTTAAGTCGGTTAGTATATGTTGAGATTAAAATTTTAGATGAAGAGAAGTGTATCAGTTTACTGTGTTCTTTACCAGACTTATGGAATATTTTGGTTGTGGCCATAGGTAGGAATACAACTTCCTTGAAGTTTGATGAACTAGTCTCATCCTTGTTGTCATAGGATATGAGATGGAAAAATATGGAAGGACAGAGAACATATGCATTATTTTCAAGAGGACACTCCCAGGAAACAAATAGATCTAAGTTCTCAAGTGGGATATCTAAGTCTAAGGGTAGATATAATTCTCCCATAAAATTTGTAAAGTTATGTTGGAGATGTGGAAAAGAAGGGCACTACAAGAAGCATTGTAGATCTAAAGTTGAGAAAAAAGAAGGGATCTAAAGAATCTCCTTCGACAGAAGAAAATACCTCCAAGGAAGAAGGAGGGGATGTGTACTTAGATTCTTCAATCACACATGCAAATCATGAGGCATGGTTGGTTGACTTAGGTGCATCTTTTCATATGACTCCCCACAGGGAGTGGTTCTGTCAATATGAAAGGTATGATGGAGGTAATGTTTTCCTAGGTGATGACTTGATAACCAGGATCATAGGTCAAGGAAACGTCAAGTTGAGGCTCATAGATGGAAGGATTAGAACACTACCTGGTGTTCTACACATCTCAGGATTGGCCAAAAATTTTATTTCTGTAAGAAAAATGGACAATGCAGGGGTAAAAACAATATTTGAAAAGGAAACCTGCAAGATGGTTCGAGGAGAAATGGTGTTGTTGAAGGGAGTTCATTTTGGAACTATGTATAAGCTGCAAGGAAGCACTATTAGTGATGGGTGTAATAGTTCCATTGTTCCTAATATTGGAGTTGATGAAGAAAGAAATCTTACAGTCTCTAGAGAAAACAAAGACTAGGGCATATAGGAGAGAAGGGTCTTCAACTACTACACGGTAAAGTTATGGTTGAAGGTATGTCTAATTTCTCTCTGGATTTTTATTTCTGTGAACATTGTGTATATGGGAAGCATAATCGGGTAAGATTCCCCTCTGGTGTAACGAGGGCAGAAGGAATTTTACAACTAATTCACAGTGATGTTTTTGTACATGTGTCAATCCCATCATTGGGAAAATATGTGTACTATGTCTCATTTATAGATGACATCTCAAGGAATACTTGGATATATTTCCTCGGGAAGAAATCTAAAGTCTTTGACAGGTTTAAATAGTTTAAGGCTCTTGTTCAAAATCAAACAGAGAAAATAATTAAGGTGTTGAGGACAGATAATAGCGAAGAATTATGTGGGAATGATTTGAAGAATTGTGTAAGAAGTGTGGTATAGCAAGGTAGAAGACTAATCCATATACACCTCAACAGAATGGAGTGCATAAAGGATGAAAAAGACATTGATGTAAAAATCAAGGTGCATGCTCAGTGGTGTCGGGTTAGGGAAATAATTTTGGGCAAAGGCAGTGGGTATTGCATGTTACTTGGTCAACAGATCACCCTCATAAGAACTAGATGACAAAACTCCACAAGATTTATGGACTGGTAAGAAACCTTCTCCCACACATCTCAAGGTATTTGGTTGTGAGACATATGTTCATGTTCCAAAGGAAAACATGAGTAAGCTAGATAAGAAGTCTGAAAAGTGTATCTTTATTGAGTATAAATATGGTCTCAAAGGTTATAAGCTTTGGAACCCAAAAACTAAGAAGGTAGTGTATAGTCGAGATGTGGTATTTAGAGAAATGAAAGATGTTTTTAAATAGGAAGTCCTACCAAGTAAGAAAGAACCAAATAAAATAGAGTCTGATTTAAAGGATGATAAATTAGGCTCTATAGAAGAACGAGAATCGGAAGAAGAAGATCCTCATACTCCAGTATTGAGGAGATCGGTTTGAGAAAGAAGGCTACCAGAAAGGTATACTCTATATGATTTCAGTTCAAATTTTTCTTTGTCTATTATTAATGATGATCTTAGAATTGTCAGGGAGGCATGGATTTAGAGGATGGAAAGCTCTGGAAAAAGGCCATGGATAAAGAAATGACAGCCTTGGATAAGAATGACGCTTGGGATCTAGTGGAGTTTCTGACTGGAAGAAATCCCATTGGCAGCAAATGGGTATTTAAAAAGAAGTTGAATGTAGAAGGAAACGTGGAGAAATACAAAGCTCGATTAGTAGCAAAGGGTTATTCCTAGGTTGAGGGAATTGATTTTGGTGAGATTTTTTCTCCTGTTGCCAAGTTAACTTCTATAATATTTATGTTATATGTTTCTACTGCATTTGATTTTGAAGTAGAACATATGGATGTGAAGACATCATTCCTACATGGCGATCTGGAAGAATAAATCTATATGAAGCAGCTATAATGATTTATTGTGAAGGGAAAGAAGGAGCTGGTATGCAAGCTAAAAAATTCTTTGTATGGTTTAAAACAATTACCAAGGATGTGGTATCAAAAATTTGATACGTATATGTTGGGACTTGGCTTCACAAGAAGAAAAGAGGATCATTGTGTGTATTTTAAATTAATTGGTGAACATTTGATTTATTTGGTCTTGTATGTGGATGACATGTTGTTGATAGGAAACAACAAGGAGATTATCTAGGATGTGAAAACTTAGTTGTTCTCTAAATTTGACATGAAGGATCTTGGTGCTTCAAATTTCATTTTGGGCATGGAAATTAAAAGAGATAGGAAACAAAGGAAACTCGGGTTAAATCAGAGAAAATATGTCGAGACAATATTGCAAAGGTTTAATATGCAGGAATGTAAACCGATCAAGGTTCCTATTCTCGTTGGTGTAACATTATCTATGAATCAGTGTCCCAAGACACAGGAAGAGGAAGAGGACATGTCTCTTGTTCCATATGCCAATGCAGTTGGCAGTTTGATGTATGTGATGCTATGTACTAGACCATACATTGCACATGCAGTGGCAGTTTTGAGCATGTATATATCAAAACCAGGGAAGAAGCAGTGGACAACAGTAAAAATGGTTTTCAGGTATGGATTATGGATTATGCTACCAAATAAGATAGGGATTGGACAGAGTGTTGTATATACATGGCTTTGTGGATGCAAACTGGGTTGGAGATATGGATCGTAGGAAATCTACAAGTGGGTATGTGTTTAACCTGTTTGGAGGAGAAATACGTTAGATGAGCAAAAGACAGGTTGTAGTGGAACTTTCAACTACGGAAGTTGAATACATGGCAACCACTCATGCAAGTAAGTAATAAGTATGGTTAAAAATATTATGTTCGGGTATTGGGTTAGTATATCAATGTGTTAGCGATCAAAAATGCACTGGTATTTTAGGAGTGTTTTCTCAACTTTTATTTAACACGCTTATTTCTAAAATTTTCTACCCAGTGTTTTATCTCAAAATCCCCATTAAATTCCCATTGATTATGATTACTCCAAACCCTTCTGACACTTCCATTTCCCTGCATTCCAAAACTTGGTTAGTATTTCTTAGACACCCTAGTTTCTACCTTTTTAGATGTGTAATTATAAACTCTTGCCAAATAAAAAAGGGTGTGTGCTTGTTTCTTATTTTAATCCTATACTAATACCATGTATCAACTATGTGGTAAACTCCAAGCATATACCTAAATCACAATTTGACATGTTAGGCTACGGGTCAAGTTATGAGCTAAACTCAAGCCGAATTCATATGCCAAACCACTAATTGATATGAGCTAAGTCACAGGTCTAAGTCACGAAGAACTATTGACAGGTGTTTTCATAAAACTGCCCATAATAGTTTCATGAGATTTCGGTCTGTCTGTGTTCTTTAAGCCAACTGAGTGATTTTCTGAAATAGTTGATAGTCTGTATTACATAGTATCAGAAGTCCTGAAGCGGAACTATGGGCCAGAGGTTTGCATGTGGAGTGCAGGGGTCATTCTTTACATTTTGTTGTGTGGAGTGCCACCATTCTGGGCTGAAACCGAGCAAGAGGTTGTTCAGGCTATTCTTCGAGGTCAGACAGATTTCAAAAGAGATCCATGTCCAAAAGTTTGAACGCCAGGTGCCAAGAGTAAATCATTTCCAGAGACACGACAGACAGTATGGTTTTTACCAAATTTGGGGAGGCCATGGGGAGGCCACAAGTCAGGCCACGAGTCAAACTCAAATCAAAGCCCATTCCATGAGTCAAGCCATCAATTAAACCTTGAATCAAGGCGTCATGACAGGTTTTAAGATTACACAGGTTTTAAAGAGTTTTCATTGTCAGGTATCGGGTCACGATGTAAATCCACGAGGAAAACAACGCAAATTCCAGGTGCTGAATTGATTGTGCAACTGTTAACAAAGATATGCTTGCATTTTGTTTGAATCTGAATGTCTTTAGCTCCTAGACAGTATAGAAACCACAAGCGATGTATTACTGTTGATAATTGTTCATTTTATTCCATTGATGATGACGAGGAAACTTCAGGCTTCGATAACCCTTGCACTCAGTGCGTGTGGTGGTCTGAGAAATATACAGAGTCTTGGATTGCCTCAAGATTACCTTTAATGTTTGCAGAAAAGCTTATTGTTAGATCAGAAAATTGTTGATCTATCCAAACCCGTGTATGAAGTTTTGAAGGTGATTGACAGCTGCAAGATCGAGTTTTTGCTTCTGCTGCATTATAAAGAAACATTGATATCAAAGATATAAAAGACCTTGCTGTCAATCTGCATATAATCTTCTACGAAATTCAAGGATGGGCTTTGCAAATCTGCAATTCTCATTTGATATAAACATTCATAGAAGGTCAAATTCCAAGATAAGTACATGGCAGAAATATCAGCTGCCAGAGCTTCTGAAGACACTACTTCTTGTCGGAACATTGCAGCCACCTTGGATTCACAGATTCCAACCTACAGAAGAATCAATAAGGTAGCAACAGTAATCTGGTATACAAAATCAAAATGAACAACTTAAAGGTGTATAGATTCTAAATAGGCCATCACCTAATCTTCTACAACCAGATATTGAGGTTGCAAGCCACGCCTTTACGACCTCAGCCTCAAGCACCTGTTGATCTTGAAACCCTAGCAAATACAGCCATTCATTTGAATAATCCAGAGGCAGCCAACAATTCTACAGCCATTCCAGAACCTGCTCAAGATGCAGAGGCTTCAGAATATCAGCTCTGAAGTGTTTTAAACCTAACACAAAAGGTATTTTGCAATTTTGTTAATTTTCACTAAGACGGGACTTTCGGTGGCTTAGGCGAACATTTCAACTGTTCATTAGGAGCTTTCGGTGGCTAACAAACTTGGATTTTGCCTCTCTTAGCCACCGAAAGCACAGACAAGGAAGACAGGTATTGTTTTCGCACAGATCCAAGTTTTTCTTATCCAAATGACTCAAGGATAGTTCCAAATGTCAGATAATAATTAAGGGCATCATTATTAAGGTTCTGTTTCAGTTTTGGAGGTGCCAACGAGGTGAAGAAGATCATTTTATTTGTCTATTTTTGGTAAAAAAATGATCTGTTTTGCCAAGGTGGCAATTTCGAATTTTCCCTCAAGCTATGAAGATCTACTACAGCTGTTGAAGACTATGAAGGACATGAAGATCATTTAGTTAAGATATTGACGTATTAAATAGGATATTTTCCTATTTTCATGGATTTTTTTTGACTTTCTATTTCAAGCAAATTTGATCCAGTTTTCTAAGATCTGGATATCACTTGTAAAGGCTATAAAGCCAAGAATATTTGATGAACCAGGGGTTCGAGTCTGGATAGAGAAACCTTGATGCTATTGTAATAGACTTTCATTTATATAATACAAATCACAGTTTTCTTTCATTGTTGATGACAGATTGTCATTTCCTTTCTCTTTATGTACTTTGATTCAAGTTTGTCTTAACTGTTAATCATTGTTATCTCATTTTGGCAGTTCATAAGCTTGATTTAATAGTAGTCTACACTATCTTATTTGACCCATCACATGTGTGTTCTGGTTAATAAGCATAGCTTTCTTCACCCACCACTCAATTACTCATCTGATCATTAATTCTTGAAAGCATTGTCTCATTTGGTTATATACATTTGATTGTCTTGATACCAATCCAGTAGGTCAGTTATCTCATTTAATCCACACATAAACACAAAAACAATTACACTTTAAGTTACCAGGATTCTTCAAAATACAACCTGAGAAGGACTCTTGGAGAGATAACACAATGTAACACACCCGACCCCTAAATGCTCTTTTAAGGGGTGGGGCATCATAATTTCGTTTTCCTTAACTATCCCAAATCCTAATTTCAGGATTTATATCGCGTCCTTCTTATCCATAACTCTCCAACCACTACCTCCACGCTCAAATCTGAGCTCTGGACTGGCAGATAAACCCTTCCCAATTTCTTCCAGCTTTTACTGGTCAAAGGCCATGTGGTGCCCACGTGGATCCACCTCACATGTAGTGTCTCCAATTTCCTTCATCCACGGTGGGAGTCCATCCACCATCCAATCCCATGATTGGACTCAATATTCGTCTAGAACGCAGGCGTCTAATACGCAGGCCAGAAGGAAATTTGGCACTTTGGTGTTTAACGCCTCTCTGTTGTCTATGCAGGAGACCCCCCAGAGTCACGAACTCCCAAAGTCTCATAATCTTGCCACGTGGATCCATCCTTCACACCCTTTGGTCTCTCTATAATGCTACACTCCAAATCCTCTTGAGTCGCGAATTCTCGAACTCTCGGAGTTCCGGTCACTTCACCAACTACTTTGGCTAGGTGGGTACGTACCAAGGGCTAACATGTAGAAGGGGCCAGGGGTGACATGTGTCATGTTCCAATAGGCATATAGGGTATAGGAAAAGCACAAATCGATCTTACACGTGGCACATCAATCGTGGCCCCACGTCACCTTGGTGATGTCAGCTTGCCACGTCACACCAGACTAACAGCCTTATACATCCCTCAAATCTCACGGTCGATATCTGACCATGTATATCCATAGATCCATGGCTCACATTACTTCACGACTACGGACTTCAAGGTTCTTGAGGTGATTCTCCCCATGTTTCTCCCAAAGTGGTCAACGTTAGGATGATCTTGTCGTAGATCCGACAGCTAGGAAGGAACCCGAAGGATCCCTAAATCTATGATCCTGGTCACTTCGCAGCTCCAGCCTTCGGGGGTTTTTTATTTGCGGTCCCTTCGTTCTCCTGAAGCAAGACTTCATCGAAGTATCGTGTGAGGGTCTCCCCTCCCATATGATCAGATGATAGGCCAGGCTCCTAAGGATCTCCCCAAATATATGGCTCTCCTTTACTTCGTAACTTCGGCGTTCAGGGAGTTTGATTTTATGGCATCTCCCTTCTCCCGAAGGGGAACTTCGCCAAAGTCATCTCGGTGTAGATCCAACGACTGAGGGAACCCCTGAACATTCTTGATCGGTGGCTCACGCTACTTCATGATGGGGAGTTGGATCCTAGTTTAGTCGGTAAGTCAGGTTCATCTAACCACTAGGGCAACCTCCCAACCCCAGTCACCTTCGATCGGTTTGTGACTATTAGGGCTGACAATACTTCGAAGTCCCAGACTTCCAGAGCTCCGAATCCAGAAGGACTTATCTCCCTTAGGCTTAGCAGGGGGTTCCTAGACCTTGGTCACATGGGTCCTTCTAACTCTCATGAGTTAAACACAACTTCCTCATCGTGGATTTTCTAAGAACTTGGGCATAATACCCCGATCGCACAACAAAGAGTCTGAAGAAGATATCCTCTTTAGATGGACAGGGCCAGATTGACACAATACTTTCTATCTCGGTTGCCCTACAGGTTTACATCCCACGACACCTTGAGGGCTAAGCTGGGCATATAGACGATCAATCAAAAGCATAAGTTCACAGGAAGATAAATGCATACACATAACTTCATCGTTCAATACAGAAACCATTCTTAGATATATAAATACATGCATCCATCCATTATTCCATTTCAATGCATAGATTATGAAAACACTTATCAGAACTAGACGACATGATGTGACCGTTAAAAGGGGTGCATGTTTCCACCCAACCATAGGCTCAGTCACTCCTAACGGATTTATCATTGGCCACCCCCGAGCTAGACCACGATGCTCTGAGATAGAATCATTTCTTCCAACTCAACAACAGTTAGGTACATAGTCTACTCTCCTCCTCCCACAGGATCTTGGCAACAGGTTTTCTCTATACCAAGCAAGGAGGTATGCCTGAGTACTTCCTCATTCACTCATCGGCCTCGTTTATCAACTTGTATCATAACCCTGCTAGCCACTTCCTGCAACAAGAACACGTTCATTTCTCAGTTCTTCCTCGAACTTGAGAGCTTAGTCTCTCTTCTCCGCTTCTCTTCACAGGTCTTCCTTTTCCCACAATGCCTTCATTTCTTGCCTTCCTCAGCAAGATTTTTTGTGTCCCGAATTCTCAATCCGTGGTCAGGTCTGAAATCCTTATAGATGGGTTCTCTTCCCCATCCCCTCATTAACTCTTGAGGAGGTCTTCCTACCTACCAGCCTGACTGTAATTCATTCCTGGGTCAAAGGACATTATGGTCATGAGCAATTAAATCCAGCAAGGTATCGGTTTGGTGGCGGTTATCTCAACCATTCTTGGTTCCCCTCACCATCTCTTTCATAGCATCCGTGGTCTATCTTGGAAAATCCCCCTTTCAGCAATTATGCAACACTTATCTATTTTCTCTTAATAATAGAAATTGCATTCATTGGCCTTTTATACAATGGTTCATCCAATCAAACATTCACACATATCGAGTTTTCCATAGTCTCTTGGCCAATATAGTTATATTTACAAACTGGGGGGAAAAGGAGTGTTACAATCCCCTTCCCCTTAAACGAACACCACCCTCGATGTTTTATCTATCAATTTTCTTTGTATATGCAGAAGTAAATAAAAATGGATATGCATGTTTCATTCCATCCTCCATTTCCCATGTAGCCTCATCTGGGCCAATGTGTTTCCACTACACCTTGACATGTGCAATGGTTCTATTCCTGAGTGAGGTTTCCTTCCTATCTAATATGCATTGAGGTTCTGGCAGGAATTCTCCCTTTGACTCCACTTGAATCACAAACTAGTCAATTATAAGATTAGAATCATGTACATATTTCTTCAATAATGAAACATGGAAAACATTGTGTGCCTTCACTGTGGGAGGGAGTGCTAGCCTATAGGCTACAGGTCCCACTCTATCCAACATTTCAAAGGGTCCACAATATCGGGGTGCCATCTTGGCATAAGATCCCATTCTCAGGGAACTCTTCCTAGGCCTAACTTTGAGATATACATGGTCTCATGTCTTGGAACTCTCTGGGAGTCCTCTTTCCATCGGTGTAACTCTTCTGTCTATCTTGAGAATTTTTCAGATTTTTCTTGATATGAATCATTTAATGTTCCATTTCTTTCAACATGTCAAGTCTTATTGTAATTCTATCCACTGGATTACTCCAGCTGATTGGAATCTTGCACTGTCTACCATGGAGGGCTTCAAAAGGGCTCATCTTCAATGACTCTTGATAACCATTGTTGTAGGCAAACTCTACCAATGGCAGGTAGTCTTCCCACTTCTTAGGTTGATGCATTACATGAATCCTTAACATGTCTTCTAATATTTGGTTCACTCTTTCTGTCTGTCCATCAGTTTGAGGGTGATAAGCTCTGCTAAACAACAATTTAGTCTCAAAACCAACCATTAAGGATTTCCAAAAACTTGAAGTAAATTTTGTGTCTCTATCAGATATAGTCTCCCTAGGAATTCCATGCAGCCTGAATATATCCTTCATGAAGATGTTGGCAATATCTATTGCCTTGCAAGTTGACTTGACAGGAACGAAGTGAGTAGACTTGCTCAATTTTTCCACCACTACCATGATTGCATCATTCTGCTTGGCCGATTTTGGTAATATGGTGTGTTAACACATAAGATTGATCATGTTCTCCAAGGATTATGTCATACCATCAACTAACAACCCCATAGAAGTGTGCAAGATATCTTTGAGTTGGCGTTGCGAACTGGCACTACGAACTAGTTAAGGAAGAGGGTTGGAGGTTAGGCAGCTTGCAGGCATCTGAGTGCAAATATGAAATTACTAGCATCAACCTCATAGCCATCAGGTACTCCATGAGATTTTTTGTCTTGTTTGGAGGTCAGGAAGGGTTTGGCTACTTGATTCTCCTTTAGCACTATGAACTAGCTTAGGCGCTATGGATTTAGACAGGCGCTATGAAATGCGCTACGGAATGTGTTGCGGAAACTATGTTCTAAGACTGTTGAACTGGTATTTTTGACCAATTGACTTCCAGGAGGATTTCCGGGTGAACCAGGATGAATTTTCAAAATCCAAAGGAGGTTATTGTCAAGAACGGACCCAAGAAAATTAACCTCTTTAATTTTTCACACATGTGTCATGGATTGGGAGATTCGATGAATTATTGTTTAAGACATGTTTTTGAGACACATGAATTTCAAGAAACCGAGAGAGGTTTTTCTTTAGAACGAGCTTATATACAAAAATCATTCTCATATTTTACACAGCTGTTATATTTTGAGAATTACAAGTGTCATTCAGAAGCCTAGTTTTCAAAATTTTGCCTCCTGAAAAGCAGGAAGTCGGTTAAAACATGTCATTTTCTGTTTATAGTTGTTTCTATTTTAGGAAAGGGGTTGGAGTTCGAATTGGTGAGCTGGAAAGGACATATATTACTATATATTTCATATCACAAGAGGGGAGAAGGGTTCGACTCTTGGCTGGAGGAGCCATTTCTATTGTTCTTGGGTGTAAAGACTCTGAATTTCGTTTTGAATTTGAATGCAGAAGTTATCTCCTTCGGGAGTTTGAGATTCATCATAGTGTTATGTTTGGCTTGTAAATTTCCTATGTTATATTCATTACCATTTATTTTTAATTTCTTTCTAGTATTTGACTGAGAAGAAATGTTTGGAATTCATTCTAGTTTAATGCTCCATTCATACAGCAAATGCTTATTGTGTTGTTTGTAAATTACTGGTTCATAATTCATCCCTACTTAGTGCTTTGTTCTAGTAGTTTCCCTCTATGTATGTTATTCTAAATCTGCAATAAGAATTCATCCATGGGTAGATGCTCTTACTGTGGTGGACTTCCTGCTCTTTTCAAACTCTCATTTCATAAACTCTCAATTATTGAACATAGTGCTTACTTTGTCTCAAACCTCCAAAAAGAAACCAACTAGCCATTGACTGTAAAGGCATTGAAATTTTAGGTTTTGACTCCATTTCCCAATGATACCTTTTCCTTGCTTGTCCTACCAACTTTTATAAAAACAAACCTATTCTTATCAGAAATCTGACCTTATGAATGTTATTGTTGAATATATTTTGATTCTTAGAGCCTTTTGGCCCTTGAGAGAGCCCTCTCTGATTGTATATGTCAGAAATAAAGTTCAAAGTGGTTGAAATGGTTACCTCAAGGTTTCCATGATACAGCCCAAGGAAAATACCGAATGATAACACGATGATGAGATCCATGGAGATGGTTTCCCATTTCCATTCTGGAATCAGTAGAGGTTGTAACAACCCTGTTGGGTATCGGTGTTCTGCCTTAACTTGCTAGCATTCTAGACGCTTAGCTAGATAGTCAGCTATGTCCTTTTTCAATCCAGCTAGTGGTCGTGATCATTTTCCGATAACCTGGATGACCAGTATATGGTCCCTTGTGTAGTTCATCCATTATGAACCTCTTCAAGTTGTCACAACTTGGAATATACAATTTGTTTCTATAGGTCAGTAGGCCCTCATCAAGCATATGATAGCCTTCATAATTTATCCCTATGGGCTCTTTCTTTAGGTATGACGTCATGGTCTTGAAAAATGCATCTGTTTCTTATGCATTCCTGACTCTGACATCCGTTTCACAGGTGCTTACCGTTGTCAGGTGAATCATTTTCACACTTATGCTAAGGGCATCGGCCACCCTATTTTCCTTTCCTTGATGTGTTTGATTTTGAAATCAAACTCACTAAGGAGAGCCATCCACCTAGATTGTCTAGCATTGAGTTTTGGTTGATCAAACAGTTGTCTTAACCCACAATGGTATGTCATAAGAAAAAATATCCTACCCAGGAGGTAATGCCTCCACATTTTTAAAGCATGCACTATGGCAACCAAATCTAGATGATGGGTCACATAATTGATTTCATGCTCATTCATTTTTTTGTATTCGTAGAAAATTACACGCCCTTCTTGCATAAGGAATCCTCTGAGTCCTTCCTTATAGGCATTTGTACACATGAGGAAACCATCATTAGGGTTTGTAATCTTCAGCACGGGTGCATGGGTTAGAAGGTATTTCAATTCTTGAAATATTTTTTCACATTCTGATGTCCAAGTGAATTTAACCCCCTTTTTATGAAGGGCGGTGATTGGACAACCAATCTTGGAAAATCCTTTTATGAACCTTATATAGTATCCTGCTAATCCCATAAAGGATCTGATATCAGATACATCCTTTGGGGTAGGTCATTCCATGATAGATCTGATCTTGTCAGGGTCTACTTCCACTCCTTCTTCAGAAATAACATGGCCTAAGTAATGGACTTGCTTTTGGAAAAAGTCACACTTGCTAAACTTAGCATAGAGTTGATGCTCTCTTAGTACTTGAAGCACTAATTTAAGATGTTCTTCATGCTCCTCTCTATTCTTGGAGTAGATTAGGATATCATCAATGAAAACCAATACAAATCCGTCTAGGAATTTATTGAGTACATTATTCATCAAGCACATAAAAGTGGTGGGGGCATTGGTTAATACAAATGGCACCACCACAAATTCATAGTGACCATATCTTGTCTTGAAGGATGTTTTTTGGATGTCTTCATCCTTGATTCGGACTTTATAGTATCCATACCTTAAGCCAATATTTGAGAAAATGGAAGCACCCCTTAATTGGTCAAACAAGTCATTGATTATTGGTAAGGGATATTTGTTCTTTATGTTTGTCTTATTGAGTTGTCTATAGTCTATGCACAGTCGGAGTGTGCCATATTTATTTTTCACAAACAAGACAAGTGCTCCCCATGGAAACACGTTGGGTCAGATGTAGCATTTGTCCATCATATCCTTTAGTTGTATCTTGAGCTCAACTAGCTCTAGTGTACTCATCCTATAGGGCGTTCTAGACACTGGAACTACTCCTAGTGCAAGTTCTATGGAGAATTCAATGTCTCTTCTCGGAGGTAGACCTAGTACCTCTTCTGAAAATAGGTCTTTATATTCTCTTAATATGGGGTGGTCCTCTAGGTTTGGTTTGTCATCCTCAATAGATTCCAACACTTGTATTGCATGTAGAGGACATCCCTTTCTGCAATACTTTTTCATTTGAAGGGTTGATATTCGTCTCACTAAGACAGGCCTTTGAGTCCCTTGGAGGGTTATTTTTCTACCTTCTTTATTTTCACATTTCAAAGTCTTATGGTAAAAGTCCAACTTGGTTTTATAAGTGGCTAACTAGTCCATACCAACCAACAGGTCATAAGATCCTAGGGGAAGTATGTTAAGGGTCGCTTCAGTGGGCAATCCATCCATAATGAATTGGCAATCCGGTATGACCTCTGCTACTTTTCTTTTGGCTCCAATGGCTAGTTGTACCAACCATGGCTTAACACATCTAACTAGTCACAGTTTACGCTTATCAACAATCTGAGGGGCCACATAAATCAAATTAGAACCAGGGTCAATTAAAATAGAAATTAGACGATTGGCGATCATACCTTCCATCTCCACCAATGAAGCTTGGTGGTCGGCTTGGTTATTATCTAGGGCTGCATAAATCCATGGCATGCTCCTAGCCACATCATTGATTGTGGTAGATTCTTGGATATTATAGACTCTCCTACTGTTTTGTTGTCTATGTGGAAAATCCCTAAGTAGATGTGCTTCTCCACAACCCCATCATTTCAAGGGTTCTTTCTTCGGGCTATCAGTATCTCCTGGGGTTTCTCCAAAAGCTTTATTTCCACTCTGGGAGGGGAAATTTTACTAATACAAAAATCTAGTAGGAAGGCTCATCCTAGAATCCTTCCCATAGTTATTAAATCTTGAGGATTTAAACCACTTCTTCTTGAATCTCGAACAAATCTTATTTTTCCAGTCCTCGCAAGGTTTTGTCTAACTCCTGAACTGTTCATAACAATACCTTGCCTTTCGGATGGTGTCTTATAAGGTCTTTGGCTCGTCAAACTCAATCATGTCCTGGTAGGTCTGAGGTAACCCACTAATAAATCGTTGCACTTTTATCTTTTCATCCTTTATGTAGGGTACATACCTCAACAACTCAAGGAATTTATTGACATATTCCTCTATGGTGAATTGTCCCGGCCTGAGTTCATATAAATCCTTAGTCTTCCCATCAAAGTATTTCTCTGACAAATACTTCTTCTTGAAGTGTTTCTCAAACTGTTTCCATGACAATTCCTTCTCATGGATTCCTTTCACATTCCTAAGGTCTTCCCACCAAATGGAAGCCTTTCCATTCAGGTTGAAGATGGTTATTCGAGCCTTCAAGTTTTCAGAGTAGTCATGGAATCTGAAGTACTTCTGTAAACCAAGCAGGCAAGCAGCCAAGCTTCTGCCTCTTCCCCTTTCTCAATCTCTCCATTGAAAGAGGGTGGTTTGGATTTCTTGAACTCTTCGGGATCATGACTTTTGGAATTCTTTAGCTTCTTTATTTTTCTTTGAGAATGTGAAATAGATTTTCTACTAGAAGATCCCTCAGATTTTCCAGTTTCCTCTCCAGAGGACTCTCTCAATGAGTGTCTCATGCCTCCAGGTTGGACCTTCCTCGAGGTACTTCTCCAAGTGTGGCCATTTATGGGACCACATTTTCGTATCTCAGGTTGGATTTGACTTCTCTTTGTATGTCGTCGGTCAACCTGACTGGTTGTGGGTCCATGTTGCAATTGCCTGTGTATATCAAATAAGCTCTACAACAAGACTGAATTAACTTCCGTTTGTTTTTCTTTCTTCTTTACCAACATTTCGTTGTTGACCTTGCAACTCTGTAATTCGTCCATGATGCTCTTAATAGTTCTAGCTAGACCTGGAGGGGTTTCCACTGCCCTCTTTTCATCAAATTCTTCGCCTCTATTGTGGGAGCCATCCCCCACTTCATGGCACGTCACCATTGTTATTGGATAAATCGGTAGGTGCGTACACTAACTGATCTCCCTAGATCCATCTAGATCTAGAACAAAACACACCAGAACATGACGTTTTCCTTAAGTTTTAAATATTGAATTTACTAACTAAAGAGGGATAGGTGACATACCGTTTAAACGTCGCTTCCTCTCACCATCGCCATACTAGCTATGTTCCAACAGTCATACAATGATGATCCCGCAAAAGAACGCAACCAACCAAAGTGATAGTAAGAGAATAAACTCAATATAAACCTATGTATGTGATCAAGGAATCATACAATAAAACACAACAAGATTTATAGGAAAGAATCATATTACTGTATCATATTAAATGTGAAACAGAGATTACAACCATGGCCTTGATGTCGTAAGGTCCCTTCCAACTGTCCTTCGTTCCCCACACACTTCCACTCCAAGAATTTTGAGAGCATAGATCTGATAATATTCACAATCTATCTTGACAAAATGGCTCATCTAGCCAAGCTAACAATCTCCAAAGCTCAATCCAATCCAAGCTAATCCCCAAAATCTAACCTTCTCCATGAGAGCTCCTCTCCTTTTATAAGTTGAAGAGGATAAGGTGAGGAGGTTAGGATGATCCCACTAAATCATGAAAGCGAGTAATATCCAAACCATTCGGATGCCACCTCACCATGAAAGTTTCTCCTTCTAGAAGCATCGAGAAGATGCTCGTTTTTCCCACGTATGAGCATTTTCGCACCCTACCTATATAGCAACTTGTGAACACTTCGCGACCTATCTATGGTGCAGCCTGCGAAAACTAAGCATTTTCACACCCTAGCTATAGTGTAGAATGCGGAAATCCTCTTTAATAGGGTTTTTACAAAGGGAAATGCAACTTCTTTTCTCGGGAAAAGTTCTTCTCCCTTCTTTCTTCAGAAACTCAAGCTACTGACCCCTCTGAAGGCAACAAATAGGTTTACATCATTAACAGTCATAGGGATGACGAAAATAATGTGTAACAACCATATTTTATACTCGTAGTTTTCCCGCGATTTACTGACTACTTGAGTGCTGACAAAACACTTACCGTTAGCCAATAGTCTATTAGTTTATGAACCACACACAGTTCATATTTCTTAAATACACACACACAGTAGAAAGTTTCATTCTTTTCTTCAATAAAATTTTAACAGACTCTTTAGGAAACAGGTAAGATAGGGTGTCACCCTTAAAATTCCTTTAAATATGGTTTTTACGCAATTCATCCATGAGCCCAAGCAAGCCAAGCGTTGTAACCATGCTCTGATACCAATTTATAACACACTCGACCCCTAAATGCTCTTTTAAGGGGTGGGACATCATAATTTCATTTTCCTTAACTATCACAAATCCTAATTTCGAGATTTCTATCACGTCCTTCTCATCCAAAACTCTCCAACCACTGCCTCCACGCTCAAATCCGAGATCCGGATTGGAAGATACGCCCTTCCCAAGTTCTTCCAGCTTTTATTGGTCAAAGGCCATATGGCGCCCACATGGATCCACCTCACACATATTGTCTCCAATTTCCTTCATCTATGGTGGGAGTCCATCCATCGTCTGATCCCACGATTGGACTCAATATTTGTCTAATACGCAGGCATCTAATACGTAGGCCAACAAGGAATTCGGCACTTCGACGCTTCGGCGTTGAACACCTCTTTATTTTCTACGCACGAGACCTCCTAGAGTCCCGAACTCCCAAAGTCTCGTAATCTTTCCACGTGGCTCCGGCCTTCGGGCCCTTTGGTCTTTCTATAATGATACACCCCAAATCCTTCGGGGTCCCGAAGTCCCGGACTCCCAGAGTTTTGGTCACTTCACCAACCACTTTGGCTAGGTAGGTATGTACCAGGGTTGACATGTAGAAGGGGCTAGGGGTGACATGTTTCATATTCCAATAGGCATATAGGGTCTACGAAAATCACAAATCGAGTTAACATGTGTCACATCGATTGTGGGCCCACATCACCCTAGTGACGTTGACTTGCCACGTCACACTAGACTGACAACCTTATAACATCCCTCAAATCTCACGGTGGAGATCCAGCCATGTAGATCCATAGATCCACGGCTCACATTACTTCACGACTCTGACCTTCGGGGTTCTTGAGGTGAGTCTCCCCCTGTTTCTCCCGAAGTGGTCAACGTCGGGTTGATCTTGTCATAGATCCGATGGCTAGGAAGGAACTCGAAGGATCCCTAAATATATTGTCCTGGTCACTTCATGGCTCCAGCCTTCGGGGGTTTTGGATTTACTGCCGCTCCATTCTCCCAAAGCATGACTTCGTTGAAGTATTGAGCGCGAGTCCCTCCTCCTGAATGATCGGACGGTAGGTGGGGCTCCTAACGATCTCCCCAAATCTATGGCTCTCCTTTACTTCGTAACTTCGGCGTTTGGGGAGTTTGATGCTATGGCATCTCCCTTCTCCCGAAGGGGAACTTCACCGAAGTTGTCTCGGTGTAGATACAATGGCTGAGGTGAACCCCGAACATTCTCGATTGGTGGCTCACGCTACTTCGCGATGGGGAGTCGGATTCTAGTTTAGTTGGTAAGACAGGTTCATCTAACCACTAGGGTAACCACCCAACGTCAGTCGACCTTATAGGTAACCATGATTCTCGATCACCTTCGACCGGTTTGTGACTATTAGGGCCGACTATACTCTGAAGTCTTGGACTTTTGGAGATCTTAAGCCAAAAGGACTTAGCTCCCTTAGGCTTAGCATGGGGTTCCTAGACCTTGGTCACATGGGTCCTTCTAACTCTCGTGAGTTAAACACAACTTCCTCATCATGGATTTTCTAAGGACTTGGGCATAATATCATGGTTGCACAGTAAGGAGTCTGAAGAAGATATCCTCTTCAGACGAACAGGGCCAAATTGATGCAATACTTTCTATCTCGGTTGTCCTACAGGTTTGCGTCCCACGAAACCTTAAGGGATTAGCTGGGAATATAGACGATCAATCAGAAGCATAAGTTCAAAGGATGATAAATGCATACACATAACTTGATCATTCAATACAAAAACCATTCTTAGATATATAAATACATGCATTCATCCATTATTCCATTTCAATGCATAGAGTATGAAAACACTTATCAGAACCAAACGACGTGATGCAACTGCTAAAAGGGGTGCATGTTTCCACCCAACCATAGACTCAATCACTCCTAATGGATTTACCACTGGCCACCCCGGAGCTAGACCATGATGCTCTGAGATAGAATCATTTCTTTCGGCTCAGCGACATTTAGGGATAGAGGTTGCTCTCCTCCTCCCACAAGATCTTGACAACGGGTTTTCTCTATACCAAGCAAGGAGGTTTGCCTAATTAATTCCTCATTCACTCACCAGCCTCGTTTATCAGCTTGTATCATAACCCTGCTAGCCACTTCCTATGACCAGAACACGTTCATTTCTCAGTTCTTCTTTGAAATTGAGAGCTTATTCTCTCTTCTCTGCTTCTCTTCACAGGTCTTCCTCTGCCCACCATGCCTTCCTTTCTTTCCTTCCTCAGCAAGATTGTGTGTGACCCGAATTCCCAGTCTGTGTTCAGGTCTAAAAGCCTTACAGATGGGCACTCTGCCCCATCCCCTCATTAACTCTTGAGGAGGTCTTCCCACCTACCAGCCTGACTGTAATTCATTCTTGGGTCAGAGGACTGTTCTGGTACTGAGAAATTAAATCTAGCAAGGTACTGGTTTGGTGGGGGTTATCTCAACCACTCTTGGTTCCCCTCACCATCTCTTGCATAGCATCTGTGGTTTATCTTGGCAAACCCCCTTTTCAGTAGTTATGCAACACTTATCCATTTTCTCTTAATAACAGAAATTACATTCATTGACCTTTTATACAAAGGTTCATACAATCAAACATTCACACATATCGATTTTTCCATAGTATCTTGGCCAATATAGTTATATTTACAAACTGGGGGAAATAGGGGTGTTACAATCAAGCTGGAAAGATAGATTGTGACAGTCAGAGTGCAATTTTTCTGGCGAAGAACCCATCTTATCATTCAAAGACAAAGCATATTGATATTGAATATCACTTTGTGAGAGACATGGTTGAAGAAAAGAAAGTGTTGTTGATGAAGGTGGACACTTTGAAGAATATTGCATATTCATTAAAAAAATCTGTGAGCACTGAGAAGTTCTCTTGGTGTAAAGGATCCATGGGCATTGTTTCCCTGGATTGTTGACTATGTAATCCTGTAACTCCATGTATGCAAAGAAAACAACAAGTGGGAGAATGTTGGGTATGTGTTATATTCTTTGCACGAGTAGCTCTAGGGTGTGCAACATTGCATCGAGCACGTAGGGGGGTTTGAGGGGGGTGAATTGTTTTCTTCGGGAAACGTGTCACAATTTTGCCTCGTTTTTGTGTTGCCTTGATTTCCGTGTCCATTGTTGGGTGGTTTTTCGGCACATGGTTTTTGCTGATGGTTTTCTATTTCTGGTTAAGGAATTAGGGTTGTTGACTAATCCAGGTCATTGGGTTAGGGTTTTGGATGCCCCTGGATCCTATATGTATATTGTATTGTAAACAATGTATAACAATGAATGAATATAGAATATGTTGGTTTTCCCGATTTGGGTTTCTCGGGGAAAAATCTATGTGTAATGTTTGTATTTGCCATTGTATCTTTTCTATTCTTTTACTGAAAATTTGTTTGCAGTAAATATTGTACAAGGTTAAAATCTACAGATGACACTTGGATTTGGTCATTTGTATATCAAACAATTGAAGCCCTATTTTCTAAACTAGAAACCTACATTCCTATTAACAAAATCAAACCTAAGGAAATAGGCCTTTTTCCCCATCTGCCAATGTTTCCCTTTGATTATATCCCTCTATGTGATGTTAGTTTAATCCCTCATCTACCTCATCCACCACATAATGTCTAAAGGGATTGTCCGAGGCATTTCCTTCTTGGTCCAAAGGTTGGCATCTATAAATGGAAACTTTGCATATGACGCTTTCCTTACTATCCTCAAAGAGATGCAATCCATTTAAAATATTGTGCATTGCTTATGATTTTTCTAAACCTCAAGATCAAAATTAGAATGAGCCAAGATAATGTTACCTCAAATCCAACATGAATCTTCAGATTGGATGGTAGCCCATGGATGAACATGGCTATAGTGTGGTCAAATATTCAAATTCCTTGGAATTCCTTTCACTTTTGAGTCCTCCCCAAAGGAGTTATAGAAAGAATAGGTGTTAAGAGTATCAATAAAAACTAACAAATGGATTTTGTAACCCCCATATTTCATCATAAAAAAACAAATATGCACCAAGGTGCTTGTAGCCACTCATGTATATTACTCTTCATGTTGGGTCCCTTCAACACATTCCTATGCTAAATTAGAAAAGTTGCTTAGAAAATTTATTGTGGGGTAACTCTAATGGGGAGAAAGGTATTCACAGGGTTAGGTGGAGCCTTTTTTAACCACTAGAGAGAGAAGATGTGGGTATTTCAACCACCCAAACATAATCCCAAGTGTTTTTTTCCAAGTGGGTCATTAGAGCAATCAAAGGTAAGGAAAACTAGAACTACCTATTGTGTAACTGCATTACCACAAGGGCTCCTTGTAGCCGAAATATCTATAGAAAAATTATTTTCACAAAATTATTGACCACTTCATCCCTCATCCATATAATGAGAAGCTTTGTTACCAAAACCATAAGGAAGGCCAAGAAGACATCACGCATATGCAAGTGTGGAAATGTGACTCACTTAGATCGAGGTTGTCCTTCAATTGTCATTGTCTCTAGTGATCCCCAATGATTCTCCAGGAAGGGAAACATCTTGATGACAACCCCTGGGTTCAGAGAAGATGTTTTTCAACAAAATATTAGAGTTCCTAGAGACATATATGACACCCAAGCTAGAGTTTGGAAGCACTAGAAAACCCTAAAAACATATTTCAAGCTTCAAAATCTAGATAAGATTGTAATTGAAAAGATCTGGAAATTGATCCTTGACAACCTCTTTCTCAAGTCTGATCCACCTCCTAGGGTACCAAGCATAGTGGAGACACTAGAAATGGAACCAAAGGAAAGGATTTATGAATTACAAGCATTCAAATGGATATAATTGGTTGTCGAAGAAACTTGTTCTAAAGGTCAAACTCAATAAAATCTAAAGAATCAAGTGTTTTGATAAAACATACATTTATCAATTACAATCCATATGATGTGGCCCCTCTAGCCTAAAAACCTTTTTTTATGGTCCTTACTACATGGAGATCTAGACATAGCGAAATTCCTTCAATATGTGGGAGTGGTGACATATAATCTTGTAGCAAACTTCCCTCTAGTTGTAGAATCTAACAATATAGAAATCTAGAGTTTCCATCGATCTAGAAAACTAATCATTTTTTTTATGATCTAGGTCGATTCATAATTGGGTAAAATTCCTAAGGGAATTGTTCCACCATACATGGATCCTGGATCATAGTAGAATTCTATGGATGACTAAAATTTATATCAAAATTTTATCAAATTTGTTTCCAAAAGGAGTGTATGTTTGCTACAATATTAGCTTACTCCTTTGGGAATTGTTCATCCAAAATACCCCTTGTGTGGCAAGAAAAAAAACCCAAAGAATATATTTTGATTTTGCAAATAAAATCAAGCAACATGTGAGTGGGAATATAAATTATGTCATTCCTTACTCCCGGTGAATATCACTTGCAAGATTTCTTTGCTAGGATATTCTCAGGTAGGCATTTGGTTTTCATATTGCTTAGCATTGGATTAGAGTTGGCATCTTATGTCATCTCTAGAAAACTAGAAATGAATGTCTTTTCACTAGAACATAGAGCAACACAAGATTTATTTGGTCAAAATATTCTCTAATATGTGTCAACCTGCTTGTGTAGATCCAAGTTTGTGTGTGAAGTGGATATGGAAGCACCTTACCTGAGTGCACTAATGGACTACTACACAAGTGTGCCTTATACCATGAGCAGGGTGCCCCTTGAAGGTAATTCACCTACCCACTCTACTCATTCTCATGCTTTCAATGGTCATAAAAATGATACAAGGCAAGTCGAGCTATCAAAGAATGATGAGAAAGAAGATGAAGCCAACCTCCAACAAGAGACCCCAACCCTCCCTAGTTTGACAAGATTCTTATTTTTCCTTTGGCCATATCGAAACCAAAGTAGGTAAACAATAGATGCGATCCTATAGTAGCATATCCTAACCCCACAATTGAAGGATGGGGGGGTTCCCCTTAAGGATAAAGGCCCTCCTAATGCAAATTTACTTCCCCCTGCATCATGATATGACAATGTACTATGGTCAGTGGGCCCATCTTGTGTTTCTGGGCAACTGGCCCTTCTTGTGTTTATTGCATTATTCTTTGGATAGTGTGGCACTTTATAACTCTTAAATTTTGATATCCTTGTGTCAGTGGTTTTGACTAACAAGTTTTTTGTGCCCATTGGATCTTGTTTGTGATCACTTCTTGTTTTTTTGTGCCCATTGGATCTTGTTTGTGATCAGTTCTTGTTAAGATCTTAACACGCCCAAAAAATCTTCTAAACTTTTTGGTTACCCCTTTCCTTTTATTCTTTTGATTTTCAACTCTCCTTTTTGAATTTTTTTCCTTTTCAATTATGATAAAAAAAAAATTACCCTAAGATAGGTCTTTGCTTTGTTTGGGTTTTGATTCTATAAAAAAAATCAAAAAATTCTAAGTTAAAAACTTCAAAATAACCATCCAAAAATCACGCATTGGAGTGAATTTTTCACTTTATTGGAGTTGAAACTTCACTTTCTCTATTGTTGAAATTAGGAAGTCTTCCTTGATGGATTTTAGTTATCCTAGGAGTCTATGCACTTTATTTATTTCAAAGTCGAAATCATCCTCCAAAAATGTTTGTAGAGTTAAACTTTGATTTTGATCATAACCAAAAGTGAACTTTGAACTTTGTCGAAAGTCAAGAATCCACTCCGATGAAAGGAAATGTGTAAAATATGCTTTTGAGGATCAGAGAGAAAATTTACTTTGATAAAAAAATCAGAAGTTTGAAAGTCATTAAAAAAACATGTTTCAAGCCCGTCAATGCAAAACTAATTTGTTTCTATGATTATTATAGTGCATGAGGGATATCCTTATACTTTCCACGGAGTCTATATTTCACTTTTCATTCCATATAAAGTATTTTCTATCAATGATAAACTTAGCTTTTACTTAGCTTTTGAAAATTTCACGTAATTAAAAGTTCAGTTTAGAGGTTGTCGAAAGTAAAATTCACACCCGATAACTATTAAATGGCATAGCTTTACAACCAATGTTTCACCTAATATGAATGAGATTTTATTGCTCTAAATTTTACTCAATATTTTTCCAAGAAAAAACCCATAATCATTACTATTTCAATTTGATTCTACTTAAACAACTTGATATGCAATGTTTGTCTTCATAAGCAATATTATTTGACAAGTATTGTACTAGCATAGTGAACAACAATGTTTGGTTTTCTTTGAGTGGAGAAGATTATAGAGTTTAGTGGATGTGTTTTCATGGTTGAGTAAGCTCATCACTTTCATGGATATTATTTCCATGTAAGAATCAAACAAGTAAAAGTTATTTCAACTATCGATATAAATAAGATTTAATTCATTATTATCAAACATTATTATTATTCTAATGAAATGGTGGTATAATTAATTAATGTCATGAATGCATGCAATAGAGAGAGAATTGAGAACATAATTTATACAAGCAAAGCAATAGGGAGCCTAGGGAAAATCAAAAGAATATAATTGTACAGGAAACAATAATTGCTAGAAGAGAAGTTGAAGAGTCATAAGTGCCAAGAAGGAAGTCCAAGGGTTCACAAGTAAATTATGAAAAAAAGTATAAAAGAGAATCGATTACACAAGAAGGGGGGTTTTGTTGTTGGAACTTTGTAAACGCTTTTATGAATGTTAATGAGTATAACCCCTTATGCCCAATTTTGAGAAGCTTGGATTCTCATGATAGATGATAAGAACTACATATGGTGCGTGTTTTGTTTTACTAAAACCATTTTAAGGCTATATCTTTTTGTTATAGACTTTTCTATACATAATTTATATTATTGCTTTGTTTTTTCTAAAATATTTTCTTTGATATGGTAAGTTTGTGAACAGTGACTTGAAAACAAGCTTTTTGTATTATTTTTTTTTCATATATATGTATAAGCTTCTACTCCGTTGTTTGAATAGTTTTTTATTTTGGAAGTAATAATAGGAATATATAGGTATTCATGTATCATTGGTTGAGACACACTCCTAGCTAGGGCTAGGATATATAGAATAGAAATGCATTCTGCATATAGATTGGAAAGCATTCAGTTTTTTACATTCTACCTTTCATTTTAAATCACAATAGGATTTATTTTTCAAGTTAGTTGGGAAAGCGCTATGAAGAGTATTGTTGGGGGCAGCCCCCTCCTTAACCCGAAGCTATGTCCTTTTAGACCATGGTGGTCGCCTCAGTTATTTGAAATCTCATCCCACGAAATTTGTGAAGCAACTACATAATGAGATGCCTAAAGTTTTCCTTCCCCCTTTCTCCTCTTGGAAGAAAGTTCTAGCTCTTATTGATCGTGGCTTCATTGATCAGTTTATTGGTATTTGGCAATTCCCAAGAACTGTAGGTATATAGTTGGATAAAAACTGAAAACCCACTCACCAAAACGCTTTTTTTTCTTTATTTTTTTTTTGAGAGGTATTTTTTCCTTTCTCTTCGAGTTCAAAGAAAATCGAAAATTTGATTTTTCATAGTAGAACATATTAATTAAGAACTAGAAGAATGTACCTCAACAAATGGATTCTGGAATTTAGTCCAGAAAATGATGTACCATCGACTATACCAATCTGGGTCCATTGCCACATATTCCTCCTCTCCGATGCTGGAATAACGATACCTTGATAAGAATCGGAAACTCCATTGACAAATATATCAATAGGCGCAGTGGAATAATGATGCCTTAATAAGCATCGGAAACTCCATTGGCAAATATATCAATAGGGCGGAGCCAAAAGAGAATAGTTTCTCTTTACGAGAATATGTATGGAAGTGGATTCCTGAAGCTGTCTTAATATCCTTGGACAACTGGCAGCGCGTCCAACAGCGGCTACGAGAAATTACCCTTGTGTAAAATGTGCCATGAATATGGCAATTTCGAACTGCAAAAAGGCGGATTCAGCAAACACTGCGAGTGGAAACAAGTGGAAACAAGGAAGAACAATGGCATGAAGTTTCTCATAAATTTGGGAACTTTGGCTCAAAGAATCCATACACAGTTGGACCCCTGAATCGCTCAAAGTATCCATCCGTCGCCGGCCCCTCTTGCGCTCCTAATATTCGCGGATCTGTAGCCAATGGGCCAATTTCCCCCTCCGCATTTCCGAGGTCTTTGATTGGCACACACGCGATTGAAGGTTTTGCTTCCAAAAATATCTTTGAATCGCTATCTCAAATCGAAGATGGTTTGGTTGTCATTGTGGAGAACAATTCGAATCAGGAGTAACCTTCAGTCCAATCCCTGATCGATTCCCTTACCAGGAATAAAGGGTTTATCAAACAATGAGTAGATAAAAGGGTAATTTTTGATATCCCTAAAAACCTAGTTTTTCTTTCCTAGATCCAAGATCTGAAGAGATCGGGGCATTTAAAGATGCGCAAATAGCATTCTCAGAAGCTAAATACTGTTCGGAAAATGAAAGCGTGGGGGAAGAGGAGATTGAGGACAGGGCATCTGAGGAAATATAGATTAGACGCTCTGGGAGGAAATCTTCAAGAACAGTGTGATCAGAGCAAGCTAACAAAGAAATTATATTGGAATCTCAACAAACAATCCCTAAGATGATGGGAAGTTCAAAAAATTCAAAAAGTACAGGCAGAAATGCAGCAAATAAACGAGTCCCTCCTAAATAATGAAATTGGTCTCCTGGAATTGCGGGGTGTTAGGTAGCTACCCCAAGCTACTGGCTGTCGGGGACTTGATAAGATCAGAAAGGCCCCAAATACTCCTGATTCAGGAGACCAAAATGTGCACAGAAACATTATTAAAACCAGCAAAAGATTATGGAAAATAAGCAAGGTCGTGGCTGTTGATTCCACAGGCACCTCTGGAGGTTTGTGTACGCTATGGAACAGTTATGAGGTAAACTTAGAATATACTCAATGAATACTCATGATTGGATTTTAACGGAATTTAGATCTATTCAACAAAATAATTAATTTGTTTTCTATTATCAATGTTTAAATATCGGGGTTTTTAGCATGTTGAATTTATTTCCGCATTCAGAAATGGATTTTAAATAATAAGAAATAGTGATTTTGTTTATATCGTGGGATTTTGGCGAAAAAAACAATTTCATAGAACAGTTAGACAATGCCTATTGAAAATCTAAATGTTATAGATTTTTGCAAGCTTTGAAATACACTGAGCCTGAATAAGGATTTATTCTTGCTGGGTATTTCAATGTTGTTTGAAGCGGCTTGGAGAAAATAAGAGGGTTTTTGGGTGGGAACCTTTTCGAAAGATTTTGGAGGATCTTATGGAGGAATAGGATATGTTGAATATCAAACCCCAAAAAGGAAGGTATATTTGAACTAATATGAAACTAGGTCCTATGTATATTGTTGCTCGGTTGGATGATTTTCTAAATCATAGCATCTTTTTCTCATTAAATTCCTCAATAAAATATGATATGCTTCCCTTCCTCACATCGGACCACAAGCCCATTTCCTTACACATTCATGATCTCCCTGATTATGGTCCCCTTCCCTTCCATTTCAATTCTCTCTAGCTCTCGCATCCTAAAGTGATTTCTTTGACTGTTTCAATTTGGAAAACCTGTGTACCTGGTATTCCAGTTTATATTTGGGAGAAAAAACTTTGGTTGGTGAAGCAAGCTCTTAAACAGTGGGAAAAATCCTATTATGTTTAGCTAGACAAAGAGAAAAAATATCTCAAAGCCAAGTTAGACAATCTTCAGAAGGATAATGAACAAAAAGATATTACGGCCCAGTTCCAAAGATCAGAATTAGATCTGCAAATTGTGCACCTAAGGGTTGCTAAAAAAGAAGAGGAATTATGGAGGTTAAAATCTCATAGTCTTTTGCTCAAGGAAGGGGATAGAAATACAAAAAAAAAATCACAAATAGGCCAAAGCTAGGCAATCAAGAAATAATGTCTCTTGCATCAATCTTGAATATGGAACTATCATTTTTTTTTTCTCTAGTATCAAATCTGCTACTAAAAATCACTTTTCTGACCTCTTTTCTCAACATAATGAGACTGATCGCCCCAATGTGGATTCCATGCTTGAGCATATCCCCTTTGTCATCTCAAATGAGGAGAACATAGCCCTCACACAATCGATTTCAGAAGCTGAAATTTTTGCTTCGATATGGAGTCTTGGCACTGTTGAAATTAATGCAATTGGAAGAGCCATTCTTTGGAGGATAGTTAAGACCCTAGCTAAGTTCTAGAGCCCCCAGTCCACTCATGGGGTTCTTGGTCTGGGACCAAGCAGTTAGAGCCATGGAAAAAGACCCTAGTGAGGGCCCCCAGTATATTATTGGGGTTCTTGGTCAAAGACCAAGTAGTAAGTCCCTAGATGTGTTATAGGGCCCCTGGATGTGTTCCATGGAATCTTGGTGCTTGGATTGATCCTTGGATGTGTTCATTGCTAGATGATGATATAAGTCCTTAGATGTGTTCTAGGGCCCATGGATGTGTTCTAGGGAATCTTTGCACGGTGCTTGGATTGATCATTGAATGTAATGTTCCTAACTTGGCTAGTTTAGGAAATGTTGCTAATGTGTGTGTAAGATCAATGGTTTACAGCATATAAATGATCATACAAATAATAAATGCGACAAAGGACTACAAAGTTTGTATTATGATATCTCTGTGGATTACAAAATGGTCGAATGCGGCTGAATAAACTGACAATACTCGACTAGATCAACATACAAAGGATTTAGCCGAAATACAAATAAGCAACTAAAAGATAATATCCGGAATATGGGAGCACTGTGGAATCAATGAATGCGTTGGGACTATGGCAACTTTGACAGTAACTGCTAGAATTTTGGAAAGTTCGCCCTGGGAGCTGTACTTCTCGGAATGGCCTAGAAACTGTCCCAAATGATGTAGTCCACAGTACTGGTAACTGTCAGACCCTTATGCTGGTGAGTTTGGACCCCGGATGGATCCCACAGGGGGAATGCGCCCCTTTTTCTTGGCAAAATGCATCCTAGTGATTCCACCGTCGGAATCAGACGAGATGTGTCTCAAAATGACGGCCTTGGTCTACTGGGAAATGGGTTGGAAGGGTTTCCCTGAATATGGCATGATGCTCGCTCTGAAACCCCAAATGTATTCGCCAAAAGTGTCGCATGTCCAAGTCTGGAAAATGCGCCCCAGTTGATTCCTCCGTCAGAATCTGATGAGGAACCAGGCAAAAGATGTGCCTTGCCTTCCTCTCAAATGGGTTGGAGGGAAATCTCATAATTCTCCCTGGATGGGATAAGTTGACTAAAAACCCTCTCAGAAGTTGCGCCCTCACTCTGGATGAATGCGCCCTTGCTGTTGAACACGGTGTAACTGTTGCTGAAAAATGATGGAAGACCTGAATGATCTTCCCAGTGACTAGGGTGTGTCTCTCAACACCGAAATCAGCCAACTGGTGTCTTCCTCCTGGAATCCACTGAACTATCTCTCCTGAGATGCGCCTCTTCTCCTCAATGACAAGTCATAATCTGCATAATGATGAATTAGGTCGTTGACCCTTCCTTTATATCTTTCCAAAACCCTAAATCATGTTGAAACCCTAATTCACTATTGACTTCCAAAACCCTAAATCATGCTGAAACCCTAATTCATTGTTGACTTCCAAAACCCTAAATCATTGTTGAAACCCTAATTCACTGTTGACTTCTAATTTTAGCTCATAATGACTTAAAAACACTTTTGACCCTTTTTAGCTCAATGTCACTTTCCGAATATAACACTTGTGATTGGAGTGACCTCTAGTAACCCGGTTTACCCCTCTTTGACCCTGGCTATAGTCTAACGGGGTGGTTTAGACCATTAAGCCTCCTCTCTGGAGCTCCTATTTGGAAAGGGACATCACAGTCCTCCCTTCCCGAAATTGTTTGTCCTCAAGCAATACCAGTGCAGGGTGTTGCAACACCTGCTCGCTCTCCCAAGTAGCGTCCTCTACTGGAAGCCCTCTCCATCTGATCAAACACTCTCTGATGACCCTGCTTCTCAGTTTCCGCTCCCGGAACTCCAAAACCTCCTCTGGAACTAACTCCAACTGTCCCTCCTCATCCAACGGGGAAGCTCCTCAGATGTGCTAATGAATTGTCCCACTTCTTTTTTGAGGCAAGATGCGTGGAATACGTTATGAATCTTGCTCCCCTCTGGAAGATATAAATCGTAAGCAACCTCGCCTACTCGGCGCATGATCCTGTAAGGACCATAAAATCTGGGCTTGAGCTTCTCGACCCCACTCTTCTTCAAAGATGGTTGTCTGTAGGGTTGGAGTCTCAAGAAAACCAAATCTCCAACCTCAAAGCTGCGCTCTATCCTGTGCTTGTTCGCGCTTATCTTATGTCAATTTTGTGTCGTCTGCAGGTTCTCTTTCAACAATTTGAGAATCTCCTGACTCTCTATGATCCAATCCTTGGCCTTGGGAGCTCTGCTCTCCCCGAAGACCAAGTCTACCAAAGTGGGAGCATCATATTCGTACAATGCTCAGAAGGGTGTCATACCAATGGACATGTGGAAGGTGGTGTTGTAGCAATGTTCTTCTAAATGTAACCACTTTACCCACGTTCTCTGTTGTCCTCCTACATAGTTCCTCAAATACCCTTCAACCCACTTGTTGACAATCTCGGTCTGCCCATCTGTATAAGGGTGATAGCCGGTGCTAGGTGTCAACTTTGTCCCCACCAACCAAAACAACTCTCTCCAAAATGTCCCTATGAACCCACTGTCCCTGTCACTGACGATGTTCTTCGGCAACCCATGAAGTCTGAAGACCTCCCTGAAAAAAATCTCAGCTACCTAAACTGCATTGTACTCTGTCGGTATGGCATAGAAGTGATCAAACTTGGTCAATCTGTCGACCACTACATCGATACAGTCCTTACCCTGGACCTTGGGTAGACCTGTGATGAAGTCCATAGATATACTCTCCCATTTCTGCTCTGGAGTGGGGAGTGGCTGAAGTAGCCATGTTGGAAGAGCATGCTATGTTCTGCTAGAAAGTCACACACTCACTGACGTGTCTCATAAGTCATGTTTGAGGCCCTTCCATGAGAACCTATCTCTGATCTGTCTATAGGTTTTGAAAAACCCTTGATGGCCTACTAGAGGTGAATCATGAACTGCGGTGAGGATCTTCTTCTTGAGCCCTGAATCTAGCACCAAGTAGACTCTATCCTTGTAAACTATGACATCGTCAATGACCCTATACTGGTCATCCTGTATCTGCCCATCCATCACCTCACAAGCGAACTTGTTCTTGGAATATTCCACTAACAAGTGGGATTTCCAATCTACTAAAATCTCCAACAAAGAACATGACGCAGTTCTCCTCAATAGTGCATCGGCCACAATGTTCTTTTTCCCCTTGACATACTCTATGTCAAAGTTGAATGCCTGTACCTTCATCACCCATTTCTATTGGCGCTCATTGAGGTCCTTTTGCTCAAGGAAATACTTCAAATTGTTGTGATCAGTCTTGACCATGAATTTGTTGCCCACCAAATATTGTCTGAACTTGATCAAGGCATGCATGATTGTCAACATTTCCTTGTCATAAATGGATTACAACCTCTCAGGTTGACTAAGCTTTCAAATCTCAAATACAATGGGGTGTCCTCCCTGCATTAAAACTACATCGATCCCTTTGTCGGATGCGTCACACTCTAGTACAAATGGCAAGGTGAAGTCTGGTAGTGCCAACATTGAACAAGTGCCCATGACTTCCTTCATGTGATCAAAGGCTTCCTGTGATTTCTCAGTCCATATGAAGGCCCCATGCTTGGTAAGATCTGTCAGCGGTGCTCCAAGCTTAGAAAAACCCCGGACAAACCATTTGTAATCGCTGCACAGCCCGAAGAAGCTCCTCAATTCTGTCACGTTCTTGGGCGTCAGTCAATCCAGAATGGCCTTGATCTTCTCTTGGTGCACCTGTATCCCTTGTGCACTGATGATGTGGCCTAAGTAAACCAACTCTGTCATACCGAACTCACACTTGGACTCTTTGGCATATAATGATTGTGCCTCCATGATGCTCAATACCTCATCTAGGTGCCTCATATGCCCTTGCCATGACCAAATATAGATCAAGATGTCGTCGAAGAAAACCAAGACTGATTTCCTTAACTAATCCCTGAATATATAGTTCATGCAAGACTGGAATGTAGTGTGTGCATTGGTTAGCCCAAATGGCATAACCAGGAACTCAAAGTGTCCAAAATGACATCAAAATGTCATCTTCTCTATGTCCTACTCTTGGATGTTGATCTGATGATATCCAGAGCGTAGATCAATTTTTGAGAAGAAAAATGCCCCATGCAGTTCATCCATCAACTCGTCAATGTGTGGGATAGGGTACCAGTTCTTGATGGTTTTCTTGTTCAAGGATCGGTAATCAATGCACATCCTCATGGTGCCATCCTTCTTCAAAACTAAGACATCTGAAGAAGCAAATGGGTTGTTGCTCGGTCTGATGTGTCCCATTACAAGCAATTCATTGATTGTCTTCTCTATCTCATCCTTGAACCTCCTAGGATGACGATAGGGGGGGGGTGATCATAGGTTTGGCCCCCTCCTCCAACTCAATGGTGTGCTCAAACCCCCTGTCAGGTGGTCTCCCTGGTGGAATTGCCTCAAAGACCTGTTGATGTCATCCCAATAAATTCTTGATCTCTGTATGGTACTATTGTCGACTTTCTAAATCCTTCTACGTAGTGATCAAGCATTTTGTGGCATATGCTACCTCCCCATGTCTGAATATCCTCTCCATCCTCTTGGCTGAAACTGTCCTAGGTGCTCCTATTGACATACCTCTTAGAACAACCTTCTTCCCATCTTGATCTTTGAATCCCATTTCCAAGGTTTGGTAGTTGGTAGTGATTTTTCCCAAGGTAATCATCCACTGAACTCCTAACACCACATCTGTGTCTGATAGGTCAACCACATAAAATGTGTCTCTCACTGTGTAGTTCCCTAACTTCATATCTAAATTTGGAACTCTGTCTAGACACTCCATTGTGTGGCCATCTACTACCGCAAAATCAAACCCCTCAAACTCCTCTGTCTGAAGTGCCCATCTCGATACTAGTGAAGCGTCGATGAAGTTGTGGGTGGCCCCACCATCTATTAGGGTGATTGTCCATTGCCCCTAAATAATCCTTCTGATATGGAGGGTATCATACCTAGGAACACCAGAAAGGGTCGCTATGACTCCTCCCTTTGCTGGTTTCCTCCTGTTAGCCTGCTCTGGCGGTTATGGGACTACTGGAGGATGGGCTCCTGCCGGTGTCGGTGGTCTACGGGGAGGTTGCTCCTCTGTTGGTGTTGACTCCTCCTCTGAACTAGTGGATCCACTGTCCTGCTCCTCCTCCTCATTGTCCACGTTGTCTGTTGCTACCTCAATATAATGAATCTCTCCCTTGCCCATGCACCTGTGGCCTGGGACCCAAGGATCTCTACAGCTAAAGAAAAGCTTCTTCCTCATAAGCTCTCGCCTAGTTTCATCATCCAACTTCTCCTTTCCCTTCCATTCTCTCTGGAAGGGCTTCCTGTCTCGATCCCTCTGGGGCACAAATGGTTTGGAGAAAGTTTTAGTCTTTGGCACTGAGTCTGCCAGATCTCAAGTGCGAAGGATGGAATCATGCAAAGTGGGAGGCATGTATGCCTTCACCCATCCTCTCAAAGGCTCTGTGAGTCCTTCTATGAATAGCATGATCATCCTGGGCTCTAATATATTTGTCACTGCCACGACTACCCGTTAAAAATCTGTGATGAACGCCTCTGCTGTGCCAGTTTGTCTCAACTGGGCTAGATCCTTGAAGTGTATCTCGGGATCCTTCCTATCAAACATGTCCATGAGCCTATCTGTAAACTCCCTATAGGAGGTGATGCAACTGTGCCCCAATGTCACCAGTCCATGATACCACCACTCATGTGCCTCACCCTCCAAGTGTAAGGTCGTGAAACTGATGGCTTATGTCTCGGTCATCTGGTTGATATTGTAATACGTGTCTAGCTTCTGTACCCAAGCTCTGGCAGTGTATTTGGATGATCCGTCGAAAGAAGGGATGGTGAGTTTCCCAACTTTTCGAATGAAATCGAGGTTATGCCCATGTTTTTGTTGTGGTCCTCCCCTCCACGGCTCTCTGGGGCGGTTCCTGAGTCTGAGTCCACAGTAATTGACTAAGGTCATGTCATGATGGAAGTCATGACCCAATGTTGCGTACTCCCTCCTATACTATGCAATGTCATCTGCATGAGTGGGTGGCCTCTGTGTCATCGGTGGCGGTGTTGCTACCAGGGGTGCCCTCTGGAAACTAGGAAACAAGGGTCTGAGAATCCTACTCGCAGAGGTGTATGTGCGAGAGGGTGACTGGGGTCTACTGCCTGCTCTTGAGTTCCCTTGTGCTGCATGCAAGACTTGTGTGTCTGGGGTGCCCACTCTAGCCAATCTATCAACCACTTGTGCCAAGGATTGATACATGGTCCATTGACTAGCTAACATATCTTTGATAACCTGCATGAAAGTTGTCTTTGGATCTACGGGGGCCTTGCCACTTCCCTCTGGTCACTCATATTTGTCTCCTAGCATCATCTTTGCCTCGCGTTCAGCCTCACGCTCTGCCCTTCTCTCAGATTCTATGTGTGCCTCTTCCTCTTCTTCTAAGCTATGAGAAAAAGGGGGAAAATCATGCCTATGCCTTCTTTCCTTATGCCTGTTGTAAGTGACATATTCGTCACCTACATGTTCACGGCCCTTGGGGTCTTCTGCTGCACTCATTGTCTTTAGTCACAGGCTGGCAGGACTAAATCTTTGAGACCACTGTAATGTTCCTGACTTGGCTAGTTTAGGAAACGTTGTTAATGTGTATGTAGGATCAATGGTTTACAACATATAAATGATCATACAAATAATAAATGCGACAAAGGAATGCAAAGTTTGTATTATGATATATCTATGGATTACAAAATGGTCAAATGCGGCTAAATAAACTGACAATACTCGAATAGATCAACAAACAAAGGATCTTAGCCGGAATACAAATAAGCAAGTAAAAGATAATACCCGGAATATGGGAGGACTTTGGAATCAATGGATGCGCTGGGACTATGGCAGCTCTGACGGTAACTGACGGAAGTCTAGAAAGTTTGCCCTGGGAGCTGTACTTCTCGGAATGGCCTGGAAATTGTCCCAAATGATGCGCCTTTCTCTAGTCCTCAGTACTGGTAATTGTCAGGCCCTTCTTTTGGTGAGTTTGGACCCCGGATGGATCCCACTGGGGGAATGTGCCCCTCTTTCTCTGGAAAAATGCATCCTAGTGATTCCACTGTCAGAATTGGACGAGATGTGTCTCAAAATGACTGCCTTGGTCTACTGGAAAATGGGTCGGAAGGGTTTCCCTGAATATGGTCTGATGTTCGCTCTGGAACCCCAAATGTATCCGCCAAAAGTGTCGCATGTCCAAGTTTGGAAAATGCACCCCAATTGATTCCTTCATTAGAATTTGATGAGGAACTAGGAAAAAGACGCACCTTTCCTTCCTCTCAAATGGGTCGGAGGGAAATCTCGGAATTCTCCCTGGATGGGATAAGTCGAATAAAAACCCTCTCAGACGTTGGGCCCTCACTCTGGATGAATGTGCCCTTGCCGCTGAACAGTATGTAACTGCTGCTGAAGAATGATGGAAGACCTAAATGATCTTCCCGGTGACTAGGGTGTGTCTCTCAACACCAAAATCAGCCAATTGGTGTCTTCCTCCTGGAATCTACTGAACTATCTCTCCTGAGATGTGCCTCTTCTCCTCAATGACAAGTCATAATCTGCATAATGATGAATTAGGTCGCTGACCCTTCCTTTATAGCTTTCCAAACCCCTAATTCATGTTGAAACCCTAATGCATTGTTCACTTCCAAAACCCTAATTCACTATTGACTTCCAAAACCCTAAATCACTCCTGAAACCCTAATTCATTATTGACTTGTATTTTTAGCTCATAATGACTTAAAAGCGCTTTTAACCCTTTTTAGCTCAATGTCACTTTTTGAATATAACACTTGTGACTGGAGTGACCTCTAGTAACCATGTTTACCCCTCTTTGACCCTGGCTATAGTCTAACAGGGCGGTTTAGACCATTAAGCCTCCTCTCTAGAGCTCCTATTTGGAAAGGGACATTACATTAGATGTGTTCCTTGGTGGTTAATGTAAGTCCCTAGATATGTCTAGGGCCCCTAGATGTGTTCCAGGGAGCCCTTGCTTAATGCACGGGTTGATCCTTGGTATTGTACCTTGGTGGATAAGACCCTAGATGTGTTATAGGGCCCCCAGATGTGTTCTAGGGTAACCTGGTCTTTGAATAGGTAGATATTGGTGAAATACCAAGATGCGTTGATGTGTGATCCTCTTCCTCTCTCCCGAGATGGCCCATGAGACCTAGGAGTGCCTATGAACATGGGCATCACCACATTGTTAATGTACCCTCTTATGTAGTGATGATAAAGTTTATAGTTCATTATAAGACTCATGTGGACATGTTCTGCCATTATGGACCCCCCCTTGACTTTGTCTTAACAAGTACCCCCTTGTTGATTTGTTTTCCCTCTTGGTTTATGTGATTGGGATTTTGTTTTGTATGATTGGAGTTTTATATGTAATTAGGATTTTTATAATTAATATTAATATTAATTGACATTTTAATTAATATTTATATTAATTAAATGTCAACATTTAATTATTATTATATCTACCCTAACCCCTCTCCCTAACTATAAATAAGACCCTACCCTCTAGCATTATATTACACTCTCACTCTTCTCACTTCTATTGTTGTGGCTACCTCAGTGACATGTGTTCTCTTGGTGTTGGAGCAGACCCTCCTTTGATTCTTTGTTTCATATATGAAACTGATTCACTTGAACACTGATTGGCTGGGAGCCACCTCTGGTAATTTTTTGTTTGTTGATGATAAGGGTCGGATCTCCTGACTTGTTGTTTTCCCTCTCCCCTAGCTGCTAATCTGCTTAAGAGAGCCACAGAACTAAGGGAAGGTGTCGTGGCCTCTCTTCTTGGCTGTCAGATCAATTAAGAGAGCCACAGACCTAAAAGGAAGGTGTCATGGCCTCTCCTATTGACTGTCGTTACCTATGCTAAAGCTTTTGCAGGAGTTCTTCTCCTTGTTGTCACTCTTGTGGAGGTTGTTTTCATCAAGTGTTTGTTGCTCCTTGTTGAAGGGTTTTGTTGCTTCTTATTGAAGGGTTTTTCTCTCCTTATTGAAGAGTTTTGCTCTCCTTATTGAAGGGTTTTGTTGTCCCTGTGTTGAAGAGTTTTGTTGCTCTGTGTTGTAGTGTTTTGTTGCTTCTTATTGAAGGGTTTTGCTCTACTTATTGAAGGGTTTTGTTGTCCCTGTGTTGAAGGGTTTTGATGCTCCTTGTTGAAGGATTTTGTTATCCTTGTTGTGGAGCTTTTGATTGTGAATTTGTTTTTGTCTCCTTTGAGAAAAGTTCATTGTCCCAATCGTTGCTGCTGAGTTCTTCAGTCTCAGTTGTGGATAGAAGCTAAGTATTCTTCTCCAACCTTACTTGTGGTTTTTCCTTTGGCAAGTTGTCTACATGTCCATATGATAAGAGATCAAAACCATATAGGTTTGATCCATGAACCTTAAACTAATTTCTCTGAGCATATAAAAGAGGACCACATCCACACATGTGGCAGGTACATTCTTCATTAGCTAAGAGGTAAGCTAAGGTTTGTTTTTCTGCACTCAGAAATTTTGTTTATGTTCAGAATTTTAATTTCATGTATTCATATATGTTTATGTCTTGGTTTAATGTGTTGATCTAAAGTTGTATTAGTGAATAGAATTTAAAAGAATATCATTGTTTTACATTTTCCCAAAAATATAACATGGTTTCATAGCATAGGGTGTGAAAAGAGCTCTTTAGTGACAAACTCTTGAGCCTACATAGATCCATTTCTAAAAGAATGTTTTTGTATATCAGCAGTAAGTTTGTTTCATCGTATTTATAATATGACTCCTTCATTTAGACTCTAGAACCTAACTTGTTTTAAGGCTGAGGCAGCCACTGGTCCAAGTCAAATCTGAAAATAGTGAACAACACATCTGGGTTGTTTATAGGAGTTGGTATTTACCAATAGTTTTTTCTAGCCCTACTATGAGCAATCCATTTGTAGATTCAAGCCACTTCTTGAGACAGAAGGGCAATCCTTGAACCACAAACTCAAGCTCATACATTATGATTAAGTATGGAAATCCTTGCCTTCCAAGGTGAAGGGAATGGATTGGACTTGAATTGCAGATTCCAAACTGGCGAAGGCTAATTATTGTTCATTGATGGACCCTGTTAGGGCTTCTGGTTTCTGAGGGGATTTTATGTTGTCTTCTTTTCTTATGGGCTGGAAAAGTTGAGGGTTCAACCGCAACTCTATAGGCCACCTGCCTTTCCACTATCGCTTGGGAGGTCTACACTGGCTCTAACATTTTTTTTATATATATCATTGTCAACACAACATTTGTTCAACATGTACAATCACAGGTGGAACCATAACACATACGAACTCTATGAGAGAGGCATATGAAGTTTGTTGGAATCACTAATCCACAAAGTTAACCATAATAATTGAGTGGTGGAAACATGGCAATTCTTTGGTGTTTGGCATTGAGAAAAACATGTTAGGGTTGATTTTAGTAAGAACGTAGTTTGGGAAAACATAGCCTTTGGCCTCATTCTTTAAGATTTATTGTTAACTTTTAGCATATGGATGAATAGTGTATTATCCACGGGACAGTGGGATGATCTCTTGAGGATATGGAATTAATTGAACTAATAGATACATGTCAAACATCTGCATACACAGAAGATGTCTTAGATAGCTTCAGTTGGTAGCAGGCTACAAAGTACAAGTATGTCTTCAGCCCAAGCAAGTTCAAGGTAAGTCCATGTATGCACCATTTTCATTCAATCACTGAATTTGTGACTACTAAAGACAACAAGAAGAGCTATGTTTACCTTCATGTCATATTTATGAACCAATGTCTTAAAGGAATACTGTCAGAATCTCATTTGTATTTTTGTTATATGACCAAGGAAGTTGTGATGTCAACACATACTTGTTTTAATTGATGTAAGCTAGGTCTTTCTCCTTGGTTTGAAAATTGAGCAGTATGTTGGACTATTATCCCTGACATGAAAGACAACAAGTAACCTTGGGTTATTTTCTTGGTTAAGGAGTCCAACAAATTATCTTGGTAGTTGGGGTATTTCTCCCTCATTTTGGGAACCCTACATATATATCCTTTTTAATCGAGAGTCCTAATATTGTAATTGATCCATTATCCTTGGCATGGGAGCTCAATAAGTCTCACTCATATTTTCATGTTAAACTTGGTACTGGCACCAAGAACATCTTGAAGAGATATGATACCATATCAGAGTCAAAGGATCTTATAGGTTCCGAGAGAGCCAGTTTTCACATGCAAGAAGGCATACATATTATGAGACTCAGAGGGAGCAGTCCTAGTATGTGAGTTAGGCCATGACATACAACAAATGGCAGTTTTGAAAAATTCAAAGCTAGAAGGAATTGATTATGACGAGATCTATGCTCTCGTTACCAGGTATACTTCCATCAGGTCCTTTATATCTCTGGTTGTAGTTTTGGTTGGAAATTTCACCAGATGAATGTTAAGGCTCCCTTTCTTAACAGTAAAGTTGAGCAAGAGGTTTATATCGAGCAGCCTGGGGGTTTCATAAATAATCCCATGTCTGCAAGCTAAAGAAAGCCTTGTATGGATTGAAGCAAGCTCCAAGAGGTTGGTATGGAAGAATTGACAGTTTTCTTCAAAGTCTTGGGTTCTCCAAGAGTATAGCAGATCCCAATCTTTATATATAAAGATTGTATAGATCCATCATGTTATCTTAGTATTGTATGTGGATGATTTGTTCCTCACAGGAGAGGAAAATTTGATAGCTCAAACTAAGAGGGAGCTTTCAGCAGCATTTGAAATGAAATACTTGGGTCTTATCCATTATTTTTTGGGCTTAGAGGTGTGGAAGAAACCAGGGGAGATATTTCTCTCACAAAACAAATATTGCAGTTGATGTGCTCTGCAAATTTGGTATGTTGGACTGTAAGTCCTTGTCCACACTGATGATCTCTAACTTGAAGAAGTTACAATACCGAGTTACAGGTATAGATCTGGAAGACCCCACTGTATATCGTCAGATCATTGGGTCCTTAATGTATCTAGAACATACCAGACCGGACATATGTTATGCAATGAATGCTCTCATCCAGTTCATGGTTGAACCGAAGCATATTCATATGATTGTTGTTAAACATATTCTTAGATATGTTTAGGGGACTATATCCTATGGGCTTAGATACACTTCCAGTGGAGGTGTAATGCTTCATGGATATACAGATTCAGACTAGATGGGCAATACAGTGGATCGGAAGACTACTTCTGAATATTGTTTTAGTTTGGGTTCAACTATGATCTCCTGGTCCAGCAGGAAACAGGGCTCTGTAGCCTAGAGCACTACAAAAGAAGAATACATTGTTGCAAGTGTTGCTAGCAGAGAAGCAGTGTGGCTCAAAAATATACTTTTAGATTTATTCACTTCTAAGATAGAACCCACAGTCATCCACTGTGATAACCAGAGTTGTATTAAGCTCTCTGAGAATCTGGTGTTTCATGACAGATCAAAACACATTGAGATGAGATACCACTATGTTTGGGACATGGTGCAGAAGAACATTCTCAGTATTCAGTATGTTTCGACGATGGAAAAAATAGCAGATATTTTTACCAAGCCTCTGTCATTTACAAAGATTGTGTACTTTCGAGACAAGCTTGGTGTTGCTGAGAGGGAGTGTTGAAATTAATGCAGCAACAAGATCCATTCTCTGGAGGATAGCTAAGACCCTAGCTAAGTTCTAGGGCCCCCAGTCCACTCTTGGGGTTCTTGGTCTGGGACCAAGCAGTTAGAGCCATGGAAAAAGACCCTAGTGAGGGCTCCCGGTATATTGTTGGGGTTCTTGGTCAAGGACCAAGAAGTAAGTACCTACATGTGTTCTATGGCCCCTGGATGTGTTCCAGGTAATCCTTGCTCGATGCTTGGATTTATCCTTGGATGTGTTCCTTGGTGTATGATGATATAATTCCTTAGATGTCTTCTAGGGCCCCTGGATGTGTTCCAGGGAATCCTTGCCCAGTGCTTGGATTGATCCTTGAATGTGTTCCTTGGTGGTTGATGCAAGTCCCTAGATATGTCTAGGGCCCCTGGATGTGTTCCAGAGAACCCTTACTTAATGTATGGTTTGATCCTTGATCTTGTACCTTGGTGGATAAGACCCTAGATGTGTTATGGGGTAACCCGGTTTTTGACCAGGTAGATATTGGTGAAATACCAAGATGTGTTGATGTGTGATCCTCTTCCTCTCTCTCGGGATGGTCCATGAGACCTAAGAGTGCCTATGAAGATGAACATGACCACATTGTTGATGTACCCTCTTATGCAGTGATGATAAAGTTTATAGGTCATTATGAGACTCATGTGGACATGTTCTACCATTATGGACCCCCCCATGACTTTGTCTTAACAAGTACCCCCTTGTTGATTTGTTTTCCCTTTTGGTTTATGTGATTGGGGTTTTATTTTATATGATTTGAGTTTTATACGTGATTAGGATTTTTGTTATTAATATTAATATTAATTGACATTTTAATTAATCTTTATATTAATTAAATGTCAATATTTAATTATTATTATATCTACCCTAACCCCTCTCCTTAACTATAAATAAGACCCTGCCCTCTAGCATTCTATTACAGCCCCACTCTTCTCACTTCTATTGTTGCGGCTACCTCGGTGACATGATATCTCTTAGTGTTGGAGCGGCCCCTCCTTTGATTCTTTGTTTCAGATATGAAGTTGATTCACTTGAACACTAATTGGGAGCCACCTCTGGTAATTTTTTGTTTGTTGATGATGAGGGTCATATATCCTAACTTGTTTTTTTCCCTCTCCCCAAGCTGTCGATCTACTTAAGAGAACCACAAACCTGAGGGAAGGTGTCACGACCTCTCTTCTTGGCTGCCAGATCAGTTAAGAGAGCCACAAACCTAAAAGGAAGGTGTTGCGGCCTCTTCTATTGACTTTTGCTACATGTTCTAAAGATTTTGTGGGAGTTCTTCTCCTTGTTGTCACTCTTGTGGAGGTTTTTGTCATGAAGTGTTTGATGCTCCTTGTTAAAGGGTTTTGTTTTTTCTTATTGAAGGGTTTTTCTCTCCTTATTGAAGGGTTTTGCTCTCCGTATTGAAGGGTTTTTTTGTCCCTATGTTGAAGAGTTGTGTTGCTCTGTGTTGAAGGGTTTTGTTGCTTCTTATTGAAGGGTTTTTCTCTCCTTATTGAAGGGTTTTCTTGTCCCTGTGTTGAAGGGTTTTGTTTCTCCTTGTTGAAGGGTTTTGCTATCCTTGTTGAAGGGTTTTTGTTGCTCCTTGGTGAAGGGTTTTGTTGTCCCTGTTGTGAAGGGTTTTTCTATCCTCGTTGTGGAGGTTTTGCTTGTGAAGTTGTGATGTCTCCTTTGATAAAAGTTCATTGTCCCAATTGTTTTTGTTGAGTTCTTCAGTCTCAGTTGTGGATATCAGCTAAGTATTCTTCTTCCCCCTTTCTTGTGGTTTTTCCTTTGGCAAGCTGTCTACATGTTCATATGATAAGAGATCAAAACCATACAGGCTTGATCCATGAACCTTAAACTAATTTTTCTAAGCATACAAAAGAAGACCGCATCCACACATGTGGCAGGTACATTCTTCATTGGCTAAGAGGTAAGCTAAGGTTTGTTTTTCTACAGTCATAAAAAAATTTTATGTTCAGAATTTTAATTTCATGTATTCAGATCTGTTTATGTCTTGGTTTAATGTGTTGATATAAAGTTGTATTAGTGAACATAATTTAAAATAATATCATTGTTTTACATTTTCCCAAAAATCTAACAGGAACAGAGAAAGCCTCGAGTCCAGATGGTTTTCTAATATCTTTTTATAGGTATTTATGTGAAGTAATCAAATATGACCTCCTACATATGTTCCAATACTCTTGCCAAACCTTAAGATTGGGTGGAAACACAAAATCTTCCTTCCTGGCCATAATACCCGAAGATTTAGACTCATCTCTACCTCTTTTGCAAGATTTAGACTCATCTCTTTGTGTAACTTTTCATATAAAATTCTCACCAAGATCATAGCCTCTCGTTTAAAAAAGAATCTTACCAAAATCATATCTACCAATCAAGCAGGTTTCATGCAAGATAGGAAAATCATGGACAACATTGTGTTGGTACAGGAAGCGATCCACTCAAGCGTCAAGGTGAAAGGAAAAGGTATGGTAATTAAATTGGATATGGCTAACACTTTTGATTGTTTTTAGCATGCCTTTTTATTTCAAGTCTTAGAGATATTTGGGATCAAACCTTAGTTCATAAAGTCAGTCTTAGCTTGCATTAGTAGCCCTTGGATAGCCCCATTGGTAAATGGAAGGCCAACTGAATTCTTTCAACTGAGCATAGATCTTCACTAAGGTTTCCCTCTTTCTCCTCTCTTATATATCATAATGGTGGAAGTTCTAAGTAGAAAAATAGAAAATGAAAGGCTCACTGAAAATCTCCCAGGTCTCCAAATAGCCATAGATGTAAAAAATCTTAACCACTCCCAGTTTTCTAATGATACTCTTTTTTTGGGAGGTGCCTCAATGATCATACAGACCAGGTTTAAAAAGGTTTTGGACTCCTTTCTTGATGCCTCAGGGGGTGTTGTCAATCATAGAAAATGTCAAACAATGGGCTGGAACACTTCCCGTCAAATGTTTGGTGTTATTTCAAGAATTTTGCACTTTCCTATTAATGAAAATTGGGCCTCTTTACCTTATTTGGGAATTCCAATTTCTTTGAAAAACTATTCCACTCAAGAATGGATTCTTGTGGTTGAAAAAATAAATCAGAAATTCACTCATTGGGGCACTCAATGGTTAAACCTAACCAGTAGATTCACACTTATAAAATATGTATTCTCTGCATTACCAATTTATCAGTATTATGCTCTTCTTGCTTCAAAATGGATCTCTGGTTTACTTTCAAAAAACATAAGAGAACTTTTATGGAGAGGGGGGAAAGGTAATCAGAAAAAGTTCTATTAAGTGAGCTAGAACTAGATTATAAATCCGAAAAAATGGGGTGGCTTGGGTATAAGAAATATTGAATTAATGAATAAGTCGATGGGGGGGATTTACTTTGGATATTAGTAATCGGTTATACAGCATGGTGGAAAAAATCTCTAGCAAGGAAATCTTTCACAGGTTCAAGGATTCGCTGCTTAGACAATCTGCCAAAAACTTCTTTGGTCTCTCAGATATTTAGGTTGTTCCTTACCATAAAGTCTGCCCTTTCTGAATTTTTGACATGGATCCTTAGTAACGAAAGGAGAATCCATATCCGGGAGGATAAAATCATGTCCAATGACTCCCTAGATAAGTGCCAAACTTTATCTCCTTTGTGATTTTGGATGAAGGAGGCAGGGATATTTACGTTGTTTGACATCTCCAACTGGAGTGATTCTACTTAGGAATGGACAGGATGGAAAGCGTTAAACTTTTCGACCCCTTTGGATTCTCTCTATAACAAATTATTGACCTCCCTGCAGGGTTTCTCTCCCTAGAACCGAAGGCATGTTGATGTGTGTTGATGGAAAGGAATTGTATATACAGTGAATAAGGGCTACCATTCATTCTTGGAAAACTAGATCCTTTACCCTCGCTCTGTTTTATGGGCGTCCATTTGGAACAATGATAGCCTTCCAAAAATAATTTTTTTCACTTGGTTTCTTGCTCATAACAAATTTCTCACCTCTGAAAATTTGTGCAAGTGTGGCATTGCAAGGCCATCGCGTTGTGTTTTATGTCTATCTCAGGAGGAAACCTCTCAGTAGCTATTTGTGAAGTGTTCTTACACAAAGGAGGTATGGTCGATGGTGTTATTTGACATTGCACATAGGTTTTATTGGCACATGGTATGCTCTTATCTCTTCTCTCATTGGAGGAGAAGGTATCAAGGAAGATTCAATCAAAAAAATAGGTTTAAAAGAAATTCAGAATCCCTCCCTAAGTACATCAATTGGTGCATTTGGTTTTCATGGAATAGAGAAATTTGTTAGATTGAAATGAGACTCCCCAAGAAAGTGGCAACTGTAGTTGTCTCTCTTCTGTAGGAGTATATGCAACTTCGCTTAAAATATACAGATAAAACACTTGATTCTTGCGAGCAATGTTGGATTAGTAAATTAAATTTGGGGACCGTAAAGTCTCATGAGAAAAAACAAGGAAAAAAAATCCAAAATGGGCCATCAAAACCTGACATTAAGGAGTGGCTCTCCCAACAACATTCCAATATACTCTTCTTTGATGGGACTTCCAAAAATAACCCAGGTGTGGCAGGTGCGGGCGAGATAATATGTGATCCTGGAAAACATCCTTCGATCTAGTATGCTTGGGGACTTGGTCAAGTCACTAACAAAGTTGTGGAATATTATGTTCTATGCTTGGGTGTTAAGCTAGCTAAGGAGCATGGGTTTCAAAATATCATCATTTTAGGAGATTCAATGTTAGTGATCAAGGCCTTAATCAATTGCAACGACCCAAATTTGAAGGATTTTCCTCAAGCTCTATCTGGGGTCCACTGTGCTCTGGCTGAAATTGTATATTTTCAATCCTTCCACATCCTTGGTGATTTGAATAGCTATGTATATAATATGGAGAAACAAGGGACATCCCTAGGGGTGGGTGAATTAAAGTTCAATGGACATATGGATTTTGTATTCATATCATAGTCCATGTACCCTTGTATTTGTATTAGGAGTGAGAGGAAGCTAGCACCTTGGTTTGCATGCTCCCTCCCCAATTCCATCCCTTCCATCAATCCGACAATAATTGCTTCCATAATGGTGGATATGTGCGAGCGGGGGTATCAATGGGAAATGGTTTTTATTTTGAATATAATTTGGTCGAGTCCGATCTGATTCTGGTGCAAGAACTCAACTTTGAATAGACAAAGTTTAGTAATTGTTTGTGGTTGCTTTTGTTTAATGGTGCATGCCCATTTCAAATAGGTTGGGCATCCTCCAGTCTCCAAGTTTCACAAGCTCAAGATTTGTCCTTTTGTTTTGAATTCCAAACATTTTTTTGTTTATTGAAATGATAATTAGGTCAATATAGGATTGAGTGGGGAGTTTTTCAGAGTCTTGATTTTATCTAAAATAGGGAGGTTACAGGTGGTGGTGTGCTTGGGATCCCTTTGGTTTGCTCCTTCATGCAGGTGGTGGTTTTTCTTACCTTTGTTGTTTCAATCTTGGAAGGCCTCTTGTTTTCTCTATTTGGGGGTTTGGGTTTGGGGCTTGGCCTTTTTGACATCCCAAATTGCAATTCCTACTACATTATCATGATAACAAAGAGGGTTTGTCTTTTTAATGGAAGCTTGTATTGTTATGGGAAGAGGGTGAACTGGGTGGTTTCAGCTTCTCTATTTGGGAGCTCGTGTTTTGAGAAAATAGCAAACTATAATGTCCCTTTTATTAATGGAATCTACTCATTTCTTGGTATCGTTCAATTCAATATTATTGATGCCAAAAGTCGAAGAAGGATTGTAAGGAGATAGGATTTTAATTTGGTTATCCCTGTTATTTGATACTTTATCCCTAACTCGATTTCACTCATCAACAACCCTTCATGAGGAGTGGGAACTAGTCACATAGAGAACAATGGTTATATGTTGTTTACATCCATGGATATTACATGTATATAACTTCGGAAAATCCTTAGGCACCATGAGGAAATTTTTGAGGCCAACAATTATTCCCTTCAATAGCTTTCGTTCCAGGTTAGATATTTGGATCAATCCTTTTCACAAAGAATAGAGAGTCTGGACATTGAATGTCTTATGTTGCAAAGTTTAATGATGTCTCAACCCTATTAGTCAATTTCTATTAATCAAGGCTCTGTTGCAACTCAGCATGGGAATTCAAAGTCTGGACAAAAGACCCTTGAAGCTATGCCAATGGAGATTGAGGAAAATTCTCTGTAGCATAGCGGAGTGCAAGAAATCAAATATAGTGAATCAGTTGTCTAATGTATTTCAAAGTTGTTATTTTTCTCAAACAATATGTCAAAGAATATTGTAACCAATTAATATGGTATTTATCTAGACTTATGTATAAGTCCTATAGGCTAGTAGGAGATAAAGACATATGGATAGTTGAAATTTTTTTGAATAATTCCTTTTTGGCTTTGGTTGCTTACTTCGGCACAACATATTATATATAAAATAAATATTTAGTCCCTTTTAAAAAAATAATCACAATAGTGATATTTTTTGGGGCCATAATTCGGATGGTTTCCCTATTCTAAATGGTGTGAGGTCTAATTGGGAATTCACATCGGGGAGAACCCCTATTGTTGAGAATGGCACTTTAGCCCCATCAAAATAATTGGTGCTAAAAGGAGGAGATGAATTGTATGGCTAGAAAAAAAAATCGCTCTTCATGTGGTCATCATTTTGAACCTTCAAACCGTGAACCTTGTCCCAACCATATCCCTACTCAAGGTGATAATTTAAACCCTGAGACTATGTTTAAGGATAGTGCAACCAATTTCAGAAATCCTAAGCCACCTACTAAACATATTTACATATTTCCTCATATAGAAGTAAATGATTTATTTCATCTCACTCAGGAGAGTTTCCTATTGCACCTTTGTTTCCCAAATGGTAACTAACTCATAGAAGCCATATTCAAATTAAACAACTTTTGGTTGATTATGGGGAAGATTTAGGGGAACTTTTTTTTCAATAGATTCCTATACCTCTGGATGAAATCCCACCATCAGCCCCATCTTCACCTCACACTACACATTCCACAACCCCTAAGCACCTTCAGAGAATTCTTCCCAAATTTCACCCTGACAAATCACTTTCCCTAGATCATACACTAAAATTATATCTGATTAATGAATGTAGAGTATGAAGATTTGGTCTGTAGACTATTTCCATACACCTTTGAAAATAAGGCATTCACTTGGTACTGCAATGTATCCATGGGCTCTATCACAAGCTGGAATGAATTGAAAAGGAATTTATTATTAAATTTGGTGGAAAAGGAATCTCACTACTTTATTGAAAGAATTAATAGCTATCAAAATGGAGAAGTAAGAACACATTAAAGACTTCAATAAGTGCTTCACCACAATCTTGAACAAATTCTTCATTGATGCCCAACCATTTGAATGGGTAGTAGTTGAATACTATACATCCAACCTACATGCATCCATTGCCATGTTTGTCAAAAGAATTGGTAAAACCACTCTTGTAGAAAATTTTGAAGAAGCTAAGAAGGTTGAAAAGGAGATGTCCACATTGGTAGGGAATCCAGGAGGTGAAGATAACAAAACTCTTATTGTAAATAAGAAACCTCTTCCATTGACTATGTTAGCACCACCACTTTTCTTTCCATTTAGATTCATTTTTGAGTCACGTCACGATCCATGCGCCCAAACATGTGAAATGGGTATGTAGCACCGTGAGGGTGAAGTCAACAAATGGTCAGTTGTCCCTTGGAAATGGGAAAGGGTGTCAGAGTCGAAAACTGTATACGTAGTACGAGCATGTCTTTTCCCAAAATGTTGAATCCCGTTAAAAGTCGGTTCTATAGACCCCTGTCGAGTCAAATGGTTAATATAAGGTCACGTCAGCAAGTGCCATAGTTATTATCAGTTCATCATGAAGGCCGAAGGAATGAAGAATTGCAGCGTTTGTATTATCCATGCACAACAAGCCGTATCATCTACACTCCACACATAGGGATTTTCCATGAACAGCTTGAAGGCCGACTTGAAACATCTCGTCTCCATAAATTCATTGATTTCCAGCATGTTTCCCTCTCTCGGTCATTTGACTATAAATCTTAGATTCTCGACGTTCTCTCCAGTCGTAGAACCTGATTCAAGTTGTTTTTCGCAGTTTTCCCTTTACTAGTTCGATTGTTTCAGAACTACTCCCCAATACGTTCATTCAAAGTTGCGGATGGGGTATACCTTGGTCATGCCATGGTAGCTCCTCAAAGTACAGGAAAGGGCGCACGGAGCAGCAGAACTGCAAGGTCTGAACCTCAAAGAGATTGGGATTCTTCCATACCTGCAGCAACCATTCCCAAAGATGTAGAGGAAACGATTCTTTCACCTACAGAAGAGATCAATTTAAGACGTGGGATAGTTGAAGTAGATAAATTCACATAGAAGAGAGAGACAGCAGGAGAATCCTCCTTCGAATAGCATTTGCCTCGAAGGAGAGGCCAACCGAAAAAGAACGAGGAGGTCACAAAGGTTCGAATTCCAGAAAGACCGCGCGGTGGACCGGCAGCTAAAGGACCACTCAGGCGCGTCACCTAGCTAGAGCTTTCTGGAGATTTGAGTCAGGAATGTAGGATCAGAACAAGGAAGGCGAGAGACATGGGAATGAATGAGGAAACACCATCTCAGCAGCTGAAGCAAGCAAAGTTGGCTATTGTCGAGCTGTATCAGGAGAACAGAGAATTAAAACGACAGCTAGTGACAAAAATCGCAGAGGCATCAGTTGCACAGAGTCACAGAGGGAACGTGGCGTGGTTGGAAAGGTAGCTTAAGGAGGCTCATAACATTATTGTCCAGTTGTGAGAGGCACAAAGGCTGGCAGAGGAAAATCACATGGAGCATCCCAGAGAGCGTGGGGCAGTCGGACAAGGAGTCTGTGTGGCTCTTGCCAGCACACAAGGAAAGAAATCTTAACGAGCGAAATTCTTCTTCATAACATTTTTGAGTGATACGCGTCCTCTAAAACATCTCACCATTTTAATAACGGTCATGAGAATCGAACAGTTGTTTGTTGCGCACAATTCTCCAGCTAATAGGTGCATAACGGAAGGCAAAACCAACGTTGCAGAAAAAAAGTTTTGGATAGACACGTGTTCGTTGGGATGCCCGATCAAGAGATATAGCGACACATTTTTCCTACATCGGATCATGGCCGATGATCAGACCATGTGGCGAACCCGAAGGCGATTGTTAGTAGAGATAAATGATTTTTGCCTATCTTTAGATAGTTCCATGTGAAGAGTTTTTGGTGCATGTAGCACGGTTTTTCCTAGCCTAGGTTTAGCAGTTAGAAAGCAGGGAAGCCCAAGCGTCACCCTCGCTTATATATTTCATCTTTTTGATGCAAGCCAGGTTGGTTGGCGATTTTTAGAAACAAATACTATTGTATGAAGTTTGATTCTTGACTAAATTTTAATGCAAAGGTCATGTGATTTGATGAAAAGATTATAGTTGTGATAGTTGGATGTATTGTGTCTCTTTCTCCACGTATGTGCTTCCTGTTATCTTTTATTTCATATCTCATATCATCTATTTCAGAACGAATTTTCGAACCTGCGGATTCGTTGTACTAAGCCCCTTGTTTGCGCCACTTAGAAAAAATGTTTTCCTCTCAAGCTAGCTCTGAACTCATCCACAACGGTGCTCTTGAGTTACTTCTTGTGTTTTTTCTCCCACCACACTTTACGGTTTACACTTAAGGCTATTTATCACCTAGCCTTTCCCTCTCGAATCCAGTCACTGAGTCATTTGTTCCATCTCTTCCTCGGACTGACCCCATAGCCCGAGGTTTACCTTTCTACGCTAATATAACCAGAAACATTTTATTATCAGTGTTAAATCTAGCCACTTTTCACAAAGCCATATCCCGCGCCTTTTCTAAGAGAACCCTCTCCAAACCCAAAGGGCTAGTTTCGGGTCTCCAAGTTGGTTGAAAAAGTTACCTTTGTTCTCTATTCATCAGCCAAATAGATTTACGGAGTTCCAACAGACTAAACCCATAAAGAAGGAACCCACAAATTGGGAATGTGTGCTTAAAATGGTGGAAAAACTATCCAATGAGGTTGTTGACTTAAAAAAAATTGGTGAAGGAACTTCTAATCAAAAAACCCTTGGACCTTTCTATAGAAAATCCAATAGTCCTTCAAAATCTCTAGAACCTTCCAATTTAAAATTGAATCTACATGAAGTGGGGATGGACAATTTCTACACTTTCCACAAGTTAGTCATAATTTCTAGAAAACATGTTCTCGGTGGATTAATTCCATGGCCTTAATCATAACCTGTATTCTTGACAAACAATCACTATTTGAGAACATTGCCCAAGAAATTGACACCAAAGAGGCCATAGAGGGGGGAGAAACAACTAGTGTAGCAACCATGTTACTATGGGACTGGTCTCTTGAACCTAAAAAGGATGTAATAGAAGAAATATTAGTAGAAGAATTACATGCTACTCAGCCTACTCCTAAACATAACAATTTAAGGAGTAAAGGACATGTCCCTACTATCACTCTTCCTACAAAAAACAACACAGTGGTCAGGGAATCTACACCCCCTGTTCAAACTCAAGGCAATACAAATCTAGCTCAGCCAAAAATATCATACCAACAAAGCCACGGTGGAAGGCACAATCGTACAAATCATGGGATACAATGTCTTTGAATTTATGAAAAATACTAAAGCCAATGTTTCCATGTATGACATTTGTAGTATTCCTCAACAAAGAAATCTACCCTTAAACACCTTAAACACTCTCTCAAATCCACAACAGAAAATAATAGCTACATGCGAAAGAAAACAAAAGCCTATTGAAAACACGGGAAAATTTTTAAATAAACAAGAAGCTAAGACATCTCATAGGCACACATTTGAAATCTCAAACTCTCCATTTCTTTTGACCTTTGAAATTTTTAATTATAATGTACAAAAGCGTTTAGTGGATTCAAGTGTCATTTAACGTGATGCCTTACTCTATTTGTAAAAATATTAATGTTGTTCCTTCTAACTGCATTACACGAATTATTTAGTTAGATAGGTCTGACATGAAAGTTATGGGTGAACTTAAAGATGTCATGTTCATGTTAGCTTCAAATCCCAAGGTCTCTTCGATTATTGACATTATTGTGGTTGATATTCTAGAAGCTTACAACTTGTCATCAAGAAAGGTCTTGTCACAAAAACTACAGGGGCATTTTGCTACTCACTTTTCACACATGTGTTTACCTTACAAAGGAAAAGTAACCAACTCAGAGTGAACAGAAAGGATCATAAGAAACATATCGTAACGAAATTAGAGGGTTAGAATGAACCTATTAATTTTTCACATTCATTCTTAGGAAGCTATTTTTTGGACATTAAATTTGGTTGTTATGCACAACAATCACCTCTTGAAGCAGAAACATGGTTTGAACTCCTTCATTGCATGTATACTGATTATAATGATTGTAAAATAGTTTCTTTAGCTAGCACTAGTTCCACTAACATAGACATGGATACTAACATTTGGACTATGTTTTTTTATGTCTTCATATCACAAGAAGGAGCCAAGGCATGTTGTATCCTTATTGAACTAGACAATAAGAAAACTCTAATTCCCTGTCAACTAGAGTTTGAGTGCATTAACAACACAACCAAGTATGAGGCTTTGTTTCAAGGTATGAGAAAAGTTATTGATCTAGAGGTAAAATTATTGGAATATGTTTTGTGACTTGGAAAATATTGTCAGAAAAGTAAAGAACTCTATAAACTAACTTTCCTCTCTTGTAAAAAGCTATCAATCAAAGGTTTGGAAGTTAAATAATGATTCTGATGCATTTAATATTACCTCTATCCCTCACTCTAAGAATGTTGGTGTTGATACTTTAGAAAATGCTACTTCTAGGTTTGATCATTTGAATGATGGTTTCTCTATTGAACTTACTTTCAACCACTCATTTCCATTTAATGTAACCAACTGGAGAGTATTCGATGATGATGAGCAAATCATTGAATTCTTCGCCAATCAGGGCATGTTTAAAGATGTTATAAATGATGAAGAACACGATAAGAGCCCTATAGAGTATTAAAGATGTCAGGGACAATCTCAAGTGAAATCCATTACCCCAAGGAGTCCTAACCCTATAGAATTTGTTCAATTTGTAGAAAAGGTTTCCAAAAATAGTAAATGTTAAGATGAAAAACTCTTCTATGAGCCATGATCTAGTCAATCTAGGCATTGAGAAAAACCTCAAAAACATCAATCTGGGGACCTACTACTTCGAAGCAAAAAGGTGGGAATATATTCAACTAGTTAGGAAATACAAGGATGTCTCTACTTGGACTTATGAAGACTTAAAAACGTATGACACAAAGATCATACAACACGCCATTCCACTCGAAGAAGATGTTAAGCATTTTCAACATAAATTACTAAAGGTACATCCAAATTTTGAACCTATGATAAATAAAGAATTAAAGAAACTATTGGATGCAAATATCATCCTCAAGGTCTGTCATTCTATCTAGATTGTGAATTTAGTGCGTGTTAGAAAGAAATCTAGAGAAATCAAACTATGTGTGGATTTTTGAAATCTCAATCAAGAATATGATAAAGATAACTACCATGTTCCTTCAATGGAAAATATTTTATAGCTTTTCTATGGTACTTAATTTCTTTCATTATTACACGATCTTTTTTACTACAATAAGATTCTAGTGTTCAAGACTCGCCAATTGAAAACCGCTTTTCGCACGAAGTGGGGGACGTATGCCTACAGAAGAATTCCCTTTGGTTTAATAAACACAGGTGCTACATTCCAATGTGAGACGGACAAAGCCTTCGAACGATTGATTGGTCAGAGTGTTGTGGTCTACCTTCATGATGTTGCATTATATTCCAAGAAAATGTTAGATCACTTGTAGCATCTGAAACAAATTTTTGAATGATGCCAGAAATATGGAATTTCTCTCAATCCAAGGAAGAGCATCTCCGTTGTTTTAGAGGGAAAGTTGTTCGGACACATTATATCAAAGGATAGGATCTCAGTAGATCTAGAACAAAATAAAATATCATGCAAATTTCCATGCCTAATAGCAAGAAATCTATGTAGTCCTTCTTCGAAAAGATAAAAAATTTGTATGTGGGTTTGTGAATGATTTTGTCAATATTGCCAAACCTTTGCAAAAAGTGATTAAGAAGGACACAAAATTTAAATATACCTTTGTTGAGAATGAGGATTTCTAAAAATTCAAGTTCGACATAGTTGCTACCTCGACGTTACACAACTCAGACTTTAGGAAACATTTCTCGCTATATACATTTACATCTGAGCATTCTCTTGTAGTAGTGATCACAAAAAAACATGAGCAAGGGAATGAATTTCCAATTTCGTTCATGAGAAATGGTCTACAAATGGTTGAGTTGAACTATATAGTGATCAATAAGCAAGTGTATGTTATTTATAAAGTTGTCAAACATTTCAAGCCCTGCATTTTGAAGAACCACACAAAGATAATAGTACCCCACCCAACCATGAGATCATTGTTCATGCAGAAATAACTTGGGGAAATAAAAGGAAACTTAATGACAACCATCAAGGAATATGATTTAAATTTCAAACCTACCACTATAGTTAGAGGCCAAGGTCTATGAAAACTAGCAACAAAAGCACTGGAACCCACTAACTCATCAAAGGAAGGCTAGGAGAATGAGATATCCCTCTACAATCGAGGAATTTCGGTGTTCTTGTAGACATATATTCTCTACACAATGAGATGAGGAAATAACTGCATATGGAACTGCTCCCGACAATATTGATTGAAAAATAGAAGAGAGTATTAAGGCTCAAGTCATCTCAGTACCAACCAATTAATGCCATCCTATTTTGAAAGAATTATCATGGATTTTTTATTAGATGTCTTGAGAAACATGATGCCAATAAGGTCCCCATAGAACTACAAAATGAGCCAATGGAAAGACACTTCACTTGTAAAAAAATAACTCACAAGATTCTAAGAGATGGGTGTTATTGGCCAACAATGTTCAAAGATGCACATAAAATCCTACTTCTTATAGAATTCTTCAAATTCATTTTCGTCATTGGAAATAAGGTTGTTGACTAATCCAGGTCATGGGTTAGGGTTTTGGATTTCGTTGGATCCTATATGTATATTGTATTGTAAATAATCTATCACTATGAAAGAATATGGAATGTGTTGGTTTTCCCAGTTTGGGTTTCTAGGGGAAAAATCTATGTGTAATGTGTGTATTTTCCATTGTATATTTTATGTTCTTTTATTGAAATTTTGTTTGCAGTAAAATATTGTACAAGGTTAAAATCTACAATTATATATGTTTGTGTTTTATATTGTAAATTTATTTTATCTATATATGTGCCTGAAAAGGATTTTATGTGAATCAGATACACTCTTCTTATAGAATTCTTCAAATTCTTTTCCACGGAACTCTCTGACATTATCTGTCCTCAACACCTTAATTATTTTCTTTGTTTGATTCTCAACAAGAACCTTAAACTCTTTTAAACATGTCAAAGACTTCAGATTTCTTCCCGAGGAAATATATCCAAATATTCCTGGAGAATTCATCTATAAATGAGACATAGTACACAGATTTTCCCAATGATGGAACTGACACAGGTCCAAACACGTCACTGAGAACTAGTTGTAAAAGTCCTTCTTCCCTCGTTGCATCAGAGGGGAATCTTACCTGATTTTGCTTCAGATATGCACAATGTTCACAGAAATCAAAATCTAGAGAGAAGTTAGACATACCTTCAACCATACCTTTACCGTGTAGTAGTCGAAGACCCTTCTCTCTAATATTCCCTAGTCTTTGATGCCAGAGCATAACGTTTTCTCCAGAGACTGTAGAAGTTCTTTCTTCTTCAAATCCAATATCAGGAACAATGGAACTATTACACCCATCACTAATAGTGCTTCCTTACATCTTATACAAAGTTACAAACTGAACTCCCTTCAACAACACCATTTCTCCTCAGACCATCCTACAGGTTTCCTTTTCAAATATTGTTTTTACCTCTGCATTGTCCATTTTGCTTACAGAAATCAAATTTTTGACCAATCCTGAGATTTTCATAACACTAGGTAGTGTTCTAATCCTTCCATATATGAGCCTCAACTTGACTTTACCTCAACCTATGATTCTGGTTGTCGAGTCATCACCTAGGAAAACATTACCTCCATCATACCTTTCATATTCATAGAACCACTCCCTTTGGGGGGTCATATGAAAGGATGCAACTGAGTCAACCAGCCATGCCTTGTGATCTCCATGTGTGCTTGAAGAAGCCAAGTATGCATCCCCTCCTTCTTCCTTGCAGGTATTTTCTTCTGTAGAAGGAGATTTTTCATATTCCTTCTTTTTCTCAACTTTGGATCTACACTGCTTCTTGTAGTGCCCTTCTTTTCCACATCTCCAGCATACCTTTACAAACTTTTCGGGAGACTTGGATCTTCCCTTAGACTTAGATCTATTTCTTTCCTGGGAGTGTCCTCTTGCAAATAATGCATTTGTGCTTTGTCCTTCCATGTTTTTCTGTCTCATCTCCTTCGACAACAAGGATGAGACCAGTTCTTCAAACTTCAAGGCAATTGTATTACTACCTATGGCCACAAACAGACTATCCCAAGAGTCTGGTAAAGAGCACAGTAAACTAATACACTTATCTTCATCTGAAATTTTAATCTCAACATATACTAATTGACTTACCACAGTATTGAAGGTGTTCAAATGCTCTACCACTGAGTCTCTGATAGACAACGACCCCCCACTGATGCTCTACCACAGTAAGTTCGGTCAACCGATAGACAACGACCCCCCCAAAAAAAAATAATAGGAAGTGCCCATTCAAGAGCATACCAAGGAGTATTTGAAGTTTTAAAATATATATATATTCCAAGTGCCTCATTTATAAAAAAGAAAAAGGGGATTATCAAAGAAATTTTAAATTTCCAAAGAAGCCATTGAAGACTTTAATATAAAGGTAACTTTTAGCAAGTGGAAAATTATACCCTAAATAAAGTATTAAGTTTAATTTTAATGCTTTAAAGGGAAAAAAAATAATAATTAAAGAAGGTTTTAAGAAGAGATATAAAATAGAAAGATAATGAAGGTTTTAAGAAGAGATATAAAATAGAAAGATAATGAAGGTTCAACATATAATTATATAAATGGAGTTTTATGGTGAAAAAAAGGGAAGATTCCCTCACTTATAAAAAAAATATGTGGATCCCTTATTAGAAGTTAATGGGATTATTCAAGGAAAGAATATCAAAATCATTATTTCCTCGAATGCAAGGAAAAATCACATTAATGTTGACTTGGAAAACCAATTAATGGTTTTAAGACCAAATATAATTTAAAATGACACGTGTCTTTCCGATGAGAAATATGAAATTAAGAACCTACAACTATCTATTGGTGATTACAAATTCAGAGCTCAATTCAATGTGGTATCAATATATCAAGACAATTTTGATATAATTCTAGGGTCAACTTGGGTGGATACATTGGGTACTTTTATCTTCAACACAAGGAAAAATAAAATGACTTTTTCTTATAAGAAGAACAAAATCACATTGTAGGACGTTACAATGAAGTCGGTTTCATAAGCTCCATCATCAGAAGACCTGAAGGACGTATCAAAAGTGATCCCTCAAGATAACCAGAAGTCAATACAAAATTTGTAGGATCAACAGAAAGAAAGTGACAAGATCATCATTGAAAAAGACGAAGAGATTTCCGACCTAAGAAATCATATTCAGAAACTACTTGCAAAAATCATGAAGTCCGAGGAGAAGAAGCAATGTTTTCAAAAGTTGGAACAAGAAAATCAATGTATCAAAGACAAATTAACCAAAGAAGAGGAATAAATTTCCTACCTAAGGAACCTTAATCGGAGTTTACGATTAAAAATAAGATCAAAAAGAGCTTTTATGATTAAAACAACATAATCAGGATTTACTAACACAAATTAAAAAACTTAATCATGATAAAAAGTCTTTACAAGAAGATCTAGGTTGCAAAACATCAATAGTCGATAAAGAGACAATGACTGAAACTATGGAGCTAGAGAAGTCTTTGGATATAAAAATCACAATTCTGGATAAAGTAATTAATACAGATCTAGTCAACCTTACAACTCATGTAAAGAGGTCTTCAAATGTTGAAGTAGAAACAATCCAGGGGTATGAAGAAGACTCAATTCCAAAATTTAATCAAGAAAAAGATACAAGTATATAAAGTAAAGATCAAGTTGCAAGGATCCCTTACCAACATTGTTATGAACACAATATATATATATATATATATATATAGAGAGAGAGAGAGAGAGAGAGAGAGAGAGAGAGAGAGAGTAAATAATAATTAAATATAATAATTAAACACATCATAAATAAAAAGTCATGTCTTATCTAAAGGATGTGTCTACTCATGAAAGGGCACACATGTGAGGATATATAAATGATCCCTCATTCTCATTGTAATCATCTCATTTCATATTCATTATTCATGTTATTATTATCCTATATGGATAATGAATAATATAATTATCCTATTATTATTATCTTATATTGGGTACTTTTATTTTCAACGGGAGGAAAACGTTTTTTACATTTTCATATAAGAAGAACAAAATT
>ML812235.1:181706-206494 GCA_009831015.1 Picea engelmannii
GTTGTAAGGATCAGAGAGGAAAAAACTTTAATCAAAAATCAAAATTTGGAAATTTACCACGAAAAAGTGTCTCAAGCCTGCCAATGCAAAACTAATTTGTCCCACAATTATTATAATGCATCGAGGTTATCCTTGGACTTTTCATGGAGTCCATATTTCATGTTTCCTTCCACTTAAAGTGTTTTTTATTGCCAATAAACTTATCTTTACTTGAATTTTGAAAAATATGTGGAGTTAAAAGTTTAATTTAAATGCCATCGAAAGTGAAATTCTCACCCAATAACCTTGAATGGTGTCGCTCTATAGCCAATATTTCCCCTAACATAAACAATATTTTATTGCTCCAAATTTACTCATATCTTTTACCCAAAAAAAAACCATCATCATCAAAATTTGAATTCAACTCTACTTAAACAACTAAATATGTAATGTTTGTTTCCATACACAATATTATTTGATAAATGTTGTAATAGCGGAGTGAACAACAATGCTTGGATTTCTTTGAATGGACTAGATTATAGAGTTTACTCAATGTGTTGTTTTCATTGCAAAGTAAGTTCATCACTTTCAAGTATATTCTTTCCATGTGAGAATCAAAACACGGGAGAGTTATTTCAACTATCAGTATAAATGCATTTTGATTTATTATTTCAATGAAATAGTGGTAAAATTAATTAATGTCTTGAATGCAAGCAATATCAATAATTGAGAACATGATTTATACAAGCACCACAATCCGCTCTAGAAATAATGAAAGGTCAAATTCAAAAAAAAACATTGAACGTGAAACTATCAAAGTAATGCAAGATCACATTGAAAACTCTTTTACAAATACAATGGTGAATAAAACACAAAGAAAAATGGCCCCACTACCTTTCAAAAGGAGGATGATTAATTTATCATTAGCTCTCAATATTTTAAGCCTGAAAAGCCCTTTGACAAAGCCTAAAGGAAATTAAAAGAAAGTAATTGTATGGGAAACAACAACTACGAAGAAAGAAGTTGAAGAGTCATAACTTTCAAGAAGGAAGTCCAGAAGTTCACAAGGTAGTTATGAGAAAAAATATAAAAGAGAATCAATTACATGAGAAGGGGGTTTTTTGCTATTGGAACTCCGTAAACTTTTTATGAATTTTAATGAAAAGCAACACTCAAGCCAATTTTGAGGAGACCAGTGATAGCTTCTAAGAACTACTTTTGATGCTTGTTTTGTTTCACTGGGACCATCGTAATGTTGTATCTTTCTCTTATATCCTTTTTGTGTAGAATTTATATTCTTCATTTGTTTTTTTTCTGAAATATTTGTTATAGGATGATCAATGTGAAGTTATGAACAATGACTTGTGAAGAAATTTGTCTACATTTCTTTTATGTCACATATATATATATATATATATATATATATATATATATATATATATTGATTAAGGTTGGTTGCCATTGATGTCAACCCTTGAAGGAAGTTGGAGAACCCAGGTTTGGGTAATGGACTCAAGTTTGTTTGATGGATAACAGTATGAGTTTTGATATATTTGAAGGCAATACTATTCTATATGAATAGTACATGTCATGTCATTTCCATTGGTATGTGGAATGTCACATAACTCCTCACAGTTAGAGAGTTATGGCCATGTGAAGTTGGAGAACCCTCATGAGTCATCTAGAAGCCCCAAAAGGTCAAAGTAGTCAAAGTGGTTTAAGAGATTTTTAAAAGATAAAAAATAAAGTGAAGTGATGAGTGTACTATATTCAAAGTGAATTAAAAATAAATTATTTAAATAATAAAGTTAATGGAGAAATTACTAAGTTAACAAGTGGTTAGAAGTGGGTTAGCCCTAAAATAAGGAAAGTGGTTTAAGATGGTTAGAAGGTAACCCCTTGAGGTAAAGTGAAGTGGTGAGTGTACTATAAGTCAAAGTCGATACAAAATAAATTATTTAAATAATAAATTTAATGGATGAATTATTAATTGGACAAGTGGTTAGAAGTTGGTTAACCCTAAAATAAGGAAAGTGGGTTAAGATGGTTAAAAGGTAACCCCTTGAGGAAGCTACATGAAAGTATAAATAAGAGGCAATGATCTCTCATTTAACATCACACTTGAGCATATTGAATATCTATAGGTGACTGAAGTAACCAAAGTATATCTAAGCTGAATTTCAAAGAGAAGATGAAGTGAAGAAGGTTAAATATCAAGGGAGGATAAAAAAATTCGATGATGCTTTCTAAGGTATGTTATTTACAGGTCATCTCACCATTTTTGCAATAATGTTTTTTCTATAATGATTAAAACCGTGAAATTGATAGGACATTGAGAAAACATATCTAAGTAGTTGTGGTACAAATTTTGGCTTGTGGGTCATTGTATTTTTGGAGTTACACTCCGTGGAAAATAGGGTTTGTGGCTATTCCTAAAACTAGTCTAAAACATGTGTTTCGGGTAAAAACAACATAACTTCTTCATAACAGATGCAAATTAAGTAAGAAAAAATGTGTTGGTTAAAGTACAGTCTTTAGCATTCTGTGTAAAAAAATTATATCCATACAACAAACATTCTGTAGGGAGCACGCTCTACAAGTTCGTTCTCTAAAATAAGCCAAAATTCAACAAGGTATGTCATTTTTGCTATAACTCATTTTCTGAGAGGTTTCGAGTAGTGACACCTAGAGGAATTGCATAAAACACACTGAAGAAAATTATGTACTATTTTCAGATCTTTATTCATTACATGTACATAGTTATGATTATTTCAAGTTAGGGTTGTTGACTAATCCAAAACTAGTCATGTGAGACTAAAGAAAAGTTTGATAAAATTGCTAGTCTCTTGTTGTTAAAGTTAAGGAAGGTTTGCAGGTATGTGATCATATACACCAGGTCTATTACAGAGTTACAAATCATGTTTGGATGATGAAATTGATAAGGAATTTTGGTTGAGGTACATGTTGGGTACATGGTTGAGACAAGTAGTTGATGAGTTAGCACATACATGAGGTGTATAGTTGATGATGTTGGTACATATTGATGAGTCATAGTTGATGAGTAGTTGATACATGATTGGTACATACTTGGTACATGTCTCAATGCACTTGTTTATGGTACAGGTTGATTCAGATTGAGGTACAAGTTGATGCATGGTTCAGTTTTATTGGTACAGATTGTTTGGTGCAGGTTTATTGGTACAGGTTTATAGCAGTATATCTCAAAGTGATAGTGTGACAGTGGTTCCATCATTCTACTTATATGTCAGGGTGGTTGGACGGGGCAAGGACAGGTGGTTGTAGCCACCTTTCGGTTGTAGTCGGAGAATATACGGGGTTGTAGCCTCCTTCTAGTTGTAACTAGAGAATTGGGGAGTTGGAGCTTCCCTCAGGTTGTAGCCTGAGAAACTAGGGGGTTGGAGCCTCCTTCTAGTTGCAGCTGGAAAACAAAGGAATTTGGTGCTTCCAATAAATGTAATTCTTTAAGACATATAAGAAAAATCATTTTGTAGTTTTCTCCCGCTTTGAGTTTCCACGTAAAACATTGGTGTATTGTGTATGTGTATGATTGTTCATTTGTTCATTTCTTATTTACTCTGCAGTTATTGGATGATAATGTTACATTGATATAACACTTTGATTACATGGTTAAAAATGATTAAATTGTTCTATTACTGATTCACCCCCCTCTTAGTGATCCAACAATTGGTATCACAGCAGGTTCCTTCAGAAATCAGTTTAACCACTGAAAGGTAGATCATGGAGAGAAACAACTTATATACAAATGGAACATCACAGTTTAAGTATGTGTTTTGGAGCATAAGGATGAAGACATATATACAGGCACATGGATTTGAAATTTGGAAATCAATTGTAGATGGATACATAGTACCAACAATTCCTCCAACAAATGACAATGCAATGAAACTCGGTCAAAATAATTCCAAAGCCACAAATGCACTTCTGAATGGTCTTGGTGAAACGGTATTCACCAAAGTTTCACATTGTAAATCTGCTAAAAATATTTGGGACAAACTTCGAAATATTTATCAAGGAGATTCAAAAGTCAAAGCAGCAAAGCTTCAAACTTACAGAGGTCAGTTCGAACAAATAAAGATGAAGGAAGATGAGAATATTGCAGCTTATTTCTTACAAGTCGATGAAACAGTAAATGCAATCATGGAATTGGGAGAAGAAATTCAAGAATCTGTAATTGTTCAAAAGGTACTAAGATCCCTTCCTATGATATTTGACCCTAAGATATCAACACTAGAAGAAAGAGCTTATCTAAACTCAATAACAATGGACGGACTACATGGAATCTTCACAGCATATGAAACGAGAATTGAACAGGAAAATCCAGATGTAAAAGAAGCAGCCTTCAAAACATCCAAAAGATCAAAGAAAAAGGGAAAGCAACAAGAAAAATAACATAGCAGCAATAGTGACATCTCGAAAGATGATGAAGAAGTGGTCAATTTTGTCAAAAGACTGAACAAGGGAACTGACGGCAGGTATAGAGGTAAGTTTCCTTTAATTTGTTTTAATTGTGATGGTATTGGTCATTTTGCTAACAAATGTCCTCATAACAAAAAGAGAAATGATGAAGGTAACTCAAAAAACAAACAAACATATAAAGGCAAAAGAACCACAAAGAAAGTTTCCAAGAAAAGTTTATGCACCAAAGAAGACATCTCATCATCAGATGAAGATGAAGTCGGTGACAGTGAGACAGAAAGAGTTCTATTCATGGCAGTAGAAGACTCTGATAAAGAAGACTCTGAAGAAGAATATGAAGAAGCTGAAGAAGAATATAAAAAAATCGAAGAATAAATTGAAAAGGCAGAAGTTGACTACCGAGAGGAATTGATGAGTGTCATAGAAGTTATCAAAAGAGAAAAAAGGAAAAACAAGAAGCTACAAGTGGAACTAGACAAGAAAGAAGACACTTGAGAATTAGAACAAGTGATCACAAATTTGAAGGTTCAAATTGAAGAAGATAAAAGAATTGAAGAAGCACTCAAAGAACATCTAGAAGGAAGAGACGGGATCATTGAGAATTTGGAAGCAAAGATTGTCACATTAAGAAAGGATCTTCAAAAGAAAAATATGAAGAACATCTCAAAAGTTTTGAATGACATTATCAACAGTCAAAGGCTTAATCATGACAAGTCTGGACTTTAATACAATCAGACAGAAAATGGATCAAGATCTAAAACAACAGAACAAGAAACATATCCAAAAAGTTATGCAAAAACAATCAAAAGGGATAGGAAAGTCTAAAGAGAAAATTATAGGGACACTCTTCCATCGAGAAGATTCAGATTTCAGAATCAACGAAGGATAGAAACAAATAGGTCTTAAAAAGAAGAAGGATTCATAAGAGAACCTCCTTTCAGAAGATCTTCAACTCTTAGGTATCAAACTATATTTTTTGGTTTATTTTATGCATGTAATAATTTTGGACATAAAGTTGTGAATTGCAGAGCTAACAACAAGAACATAAACAACTTTGAAAGTCATACACAAAAGGGTTATCCAAGAAGGCCTAGTGAAACACAGAGAATAAATTACATCAGGTTTGAATCACTAAGCACTGAAATGGAATGCTACAAATGTAACAAATTTGGACACATGGTCAAATATTGCAAAATGACAATCCCTCCTAGAGAACCACAACAGAACAACAACAAGCATAGACAGGAACCTCAGAAAATGACATGGATAAGAAAGCAAAATCAGTACAGCAATAAAGAATGCACACTCGCTCTACAAGCTAAGAAGAAGAAACATGGTTTGTATGTTGACAATGGTTGTTCAAAACACATGACAGGTGATAGAGACAGGTTACTTACATTAAAAAAGGAAAGAGATGGATCAGTCTCCTTTAGAAATGATGATTCAACTAAAATCATTGGAAAATGCACAGTCAGAATTGGGAACGAGAATACAAAAGCAGAAAATGTTCTACTAGTAGAAGATATGAAACATAATATTCTAAGTCTGATTCAAATGTGTGACCAAGGTCATAAAGTTACTTTCGATTCACAAAAGTGTGAGATAAGAAAAGAAGGTTCATGAAAATTGATTGCTACAGCTACAAGAACATCAAGCAACACATATGTGTTAAATGAAATTGGAAATGAAAAGTGTTGTCTAGTAAAAGAAGATGAAAGTTGGCTATGACACAGAAGAATGGGTTACATACATTTTGATAACCTTGTGAAATTTATCAAAAGAGAAGCAGTCAGATAAATGCCCCAAATCACGAAACCAACCAACACTTTATGCAAGCATTGTCAACAAGGAAAACAAACAAAGACCATGTTCAAATCAAAGGAATATTCAACAACAAGACCAATAGAAATTGTGCATACTGATATAGTTGGACAAACTACAATAAAGGGTTTAAAATGTGAGAAATATTTTATTTATTAGTTGATAATTATAAAAGAATGACTGCAATTTGTTTTCACAAGAATAAGTCAAAAGCTTTTGAAAAATTCAAGATCTACAAGGAAATGGTTGAAAATGAAATGGATTCAAAAATCAAATGCTTGAGAGCTGATAATGGATGAGAGTTCACTTCAAAGGAATTTATGGACTACTGCAACAGTCATAGAATAAAAAAGAAATTCTTCGTTGCCAGAACACCTCAACAGAATGGAGTTGTTGAAAGAAAGAACATGACAGTACAGGAAATTGCTTGAACAATGTTAATGGATTCCAAACTGACACATATTTTTTAGACACAGACAGTTCATACACCAGTTCACATTCAAAACAAATTAATGCTCAGAAACAACACTGACAAAACTCCCTACGAACTCTGGAAAGGAAGACCAACAAATGTGAAGCACTTCATAGTTTTTGGAAACAAATGTTACATCAAAAGAGAAAATGGAAGAATGAGAAATTTTCACTCTCGTGTGGACAAAGGAGTATTTGTTGGTTACTCAAGTACAAGGAAAGCATACAAGTGTTACAACCTAAAATTGAACAAAGTTGGGGAAAGAATCAACGTGACAATTGATGAAACAGGTAGACAAGAATTAAAGAAAGAAGAAAATGAATCAATGGAACAACTTTATGAAGAAGAAATAGAAGATGAAAAATAAGTAGAAGAGAAAAATGAAGAGGATCCGACAGAAGCAGAAGAGCAAGTTCAACAAGTTTCTCCAAAAACACCTAGCAGACGAGTACAAAAGAATCATCCTTCAAATCAGATTATCATAAACAAAGATGCAGGAGTTGAGACTAGAAGAAGAATCTGTTCACTAGAAAAAACACACCTAGCACTCTCATCTACGATTAAACCAATCTGTTTTGAAGAGGTCAACAAGGATGAATTTTGGAATAAGACCATGGATGAAGAATTGGATCAAATAGAAAAAAAAATGACACTTGGGAATTGGTTCCAAGAGTAAAGGATAAGAATGTGATCGACACAAAGTGGGTATACAGGAATAAATTGAATGAAGATGGACAGGTTATAAGGAACAAAGCTAGATTGGTATGTAAAGGATATGCACAGGTTGAAAGAATCAAATTTTATGAGACATTTGCCCCAGTTTCTAGAATGGAAGCAATCATATTGCTTTTAGCTTGTGCATGCTCCAAAAATATTAAAGTGTATCAGATGGATGTAAAATCATCTTTTCTGAATAAAGAACTTGAAGAAATCGTCTACATTGAACAACCAGAAGGATTTCAGTTGTCAGAGAATGCAGATTATGTATGTAAATTAAAGAAGGCATTGTATGGTCTAAAACAGACTCCTAGAGCATGGTACTCTAGACTAGATAAATATCTATTGCAGACAGGGTTCAGAAAATGAAGTGCAGACAACAACCTCTACATCAAGGTAAGTCAAAATAGTATTTTATTAATTGAAGTTTATGTTGATGATATTATTTTTGGTAGTGATGATGACAGATTAAGCCAGAAATTTCCAAAGGATATGCAGAATGAATTTGAAATATCATTACTTGGAGAACTATCATTTTTTCTGGGACTTCAGATACGTCAAAATAGCCAAGGAATTTTTATTTCTCAAACCAAGTATATCATAGAAATGCTAAAGAGGTTCGGAATGGAAAATTGCAAATCAGTTATCACTCTCATGCAAACCAGTTGCAAGTTGAGAAAATATGATGATTCAAAGTCTACATATCAGAGGCAATACAGATCAATGATTGGTAGCCTACTATATGTGACAACATCCAGACCAGATGTAATGCAGGCAGTTGGACAGGTGGCACAATTTCAAACAGCACCAAAGGAATCACATGTATTAGCAGTGAACGAGATTTTCATATATCTCAAAGGAACATAAGAGTTTGGATTATGGTATTCAAAAGGAAATGATCTATCACTTATTGCCTACATAGATGCAGATTGGGAAGGTTGTATTGATGATCGAAGAAGCACCAGTCAAGCAGCGTTCTACTTTGGTGAGTGTTTAGTATCATGGCTAAGCAAAAAAAAATCATCAATAATTTTATCTACAGTCAAGGTAGAGTATATTGCAGCAGTAGCATGTTGTACACAAGTTCTTTGTATGAAACAAACTCTGACATTTATACAGGTTGAGTATGATGAGTCCATTCCAATCTATTGTGATAATGCAAGCGCCATCGGTATCTCAAAGAACCTGGTGATGCACTCCAAAATGAAACACATTCCAATCAAGTATCACTTTCTACGGAAACAGGTTGTAAAAAAGAACATTAGAATTGAGTATGTGGGCACAAAAGAACAAGTGGAAAACATCTTTACAAAACCACTTCCACGGGAAACCTTTGAGTATCTTCGCCAGAGACTCGGAGTTATTTCTACTCCAAAATGAATTCTTTTGAATGCTTATTTTATATGTCTTAGATGTACATAAGAAAACACCATAAAGAGGAAAGTTCAATTAGGGGAGCATCCCTAGATGGGAAAATACCTTTGCCATTGATGACAAAGGGGGAGAGTTGTATCAGATGCATAGGATAGAGGCATGGTTCCAAAGGGAGAATGAACGATATAACTTCAGTATTGCATGTCATGATTTCAGTATTGCATCAGAGTGTTGCCATCAATGCCAAAGGGGGGTATTGTTGATTAAGGTTGGTAGTCATTGATATCAACCCTTTAAGAAAGTTGGAGAACCTAGGTTTGGGTAATAGACCAAAATTTGTTTGATGGATAACATTATGAGTTTTGATATATTTGCAGGTAATACTATTCTATATGGATAGTACATGCCATGTCATTTCCAGTGGTATGTGGAATGTCACATAACTTCTCACGGTTAGAGAATTATGGCCATATGAAGTTGGAGAACTCTTATGAGTCATCTAGAAGCCCCAAAAGGTCAAAGTAGTCAAAGTGATTTAAGAGATTTTTAGAAGGTAAATAATAAAATGAAGTGACGAGTGTACTATAATTCAAAGTGAATACAAAAGAAATTATTTAAATAATAAAGTTAATGGAGAAAGTACTAAGTTGACAAGTGGTTAGAAGTGGGTTAACCCTAAAATAAGGAAGGTGGTTTAAGATGGTTAGAAGGTAACCCCTTGAGGTAAACTGAAGTGATGAATGTACTATAATTCAAAGTGGATATAAAATAAATTATTTAAATAATAAAGTTAATGATTAAATTACTAATTGGACAAGTGGTTAGAAGTTGGTTAACCCTAAAATAAAGAAAGTGGGTTAAGATGGTTAAAAGGTAACCCCTTGAGGAAGTTACATGAAAGTATAAATTAGAGGCAAGGCTCTCTCATCTAACATCACACTTGAGCATATTGAATATATACATGTGACTGAGGTAACAAAAGGATATCTAATCCGAATTTCAAAGAGAAGGTGAAGTAAAGAAGGTTGAAATTCAAGGAAGGATAAATTATTTTGATGATGTTTTCGAAGGTATGTTATTTACAGGTTATCTCACCATTTTCACAATAACTTTTTTCTAGAATGATTCAGACTGTGAAATTGATAGGCCATTGAGAAAACATATCCAATTTGTTGTGGTACGAATTTTCGCTTATGGGTCGTTGTATTTTTGGAGTTACACTTCGTGGAAAATAGGGTTTGTGGCTAGTTCTGAAATTAGTTTAAAACAAGTTTTTCGGGTAAAAACATCATAACTGATCTAAATTAAGTAAGACCAAATTTGTTGGTTAGAGTACAGTCTGTAGTATTCTATGTAAAATTTTCATATCCATGCAACAAACCTTTTGTGTGGGGCACGCTCTACAAGTTCGTTCTCTAGAATAAGTCAGAATTCAACAAGGTATGTCATTTTTGCTATAACTCGTTTTCTGAGAAGTTCCGAATAGTGACACTTGGAGGAATTGCATAAACACACTGAAGAACATTGTGTACTATTTTCAGATCTTTATTCATTACAAGTACATAGTTCTGATTATTTCAAGTTAGGGTTGTTGACTAATCCAAAACTAGTCATGTAAGACTAAAGAAAAGTTTGATGAAAATGTTAGTCTCTTGTTGTTAAAGTTAAAGAAGGTTTGCAGGTATGTGATCATATACACCAGGTCTATTACAGAGTTACAAATCAGATTTGGATGATGAAATTGATTAAGGTTTTTGGTTGAGGTACATGTTGGATACATGGTTGAGACAAGTAGTTGATGAGTTGGCACATACATGAGGTGTATAGTTGATGATGTTGGTACATATTGATGAGTCATAGCTGATGAGTAGTTGATACATGATTGGTACATACTTGATACATGGTTGGATGCACTTGTTTATGGTACAGGTTGAGGTGTAGGTTGATGCATGGTCGGTGCATGATTTAAGGTTATTGGTACAAGTTGTTTGGTGTTGGTTTATTAGTACAGATTTACAGTAGTATCTCTCAAAGTGATAGTGTGGCAATGGTTTCATCATTCTACTTATACGTCAAGGCGGTTGGACGATGCAAGGACAGGTGGTTGTAGCCACCTTCCAATTGTAGTCGGAGAACATAGGAATTCAGACTAGAAGAATAATATGTTCACCAGAACAAATGCACCTAGCACTCTCATATACGATTGAACCGACATGTTTTGAAAAGGCCAGCAAGGATGAATTTTGGAATAAGGCCATGGATGAAGAATTGGATCAAATAGAGAAAAATGACACTTGAAAATTGGTTTCAAGACCAAAGGATAAGAATGTGATCGGCACAAAGTGGTATACAGAAATAAATTGAATGAAAATGGACAGGTTACAAGGAACAAAGCTAGATTGGTATGTAAAGGATATGCACAGGTTGAAGGAATCGACTTTGAAGAGACATTTGCCCCAATTGCCAGAATGGAAGCAATCTGATTGTTTTTAGCTTATTTATGCTCCAAAAATATTAAAGTGTATCAGATGGATGTAAAATCGATTTTTCTTAATGGAGAACTTGAAGAAGAAGTCTACATTAAACAACCAGAAGGATTTTAGGTGTTAGAGAACGCAGATTATGTGTGTAAATTAAAGAAGGTCTTGTATGGTCTAAATCATGCTCCTAGAGCATGGTACTCTAGATTGGATAAATATTTATAGCAGGCAGGGTTCAGAAAAGAAAGTGCAGACAGCAACCTCTACATCAAGGTAAATCAAGATAGTATTTTATTAATTGAAGTTTATGTTGATGATATTATTTTTGGTAGTGATGATGACAGGTTAATCCAGAAATTTGCAAAGGATATGCAGAATGAATTTGAAATGTCATTACTTGAAGAACTATCCTTCTTTCTGGGACTTCAGATATGTCAAAGCGGCCAAGGAATTTTTATTTATTAAACTAAGTATATCAGAGAAATACTAAAGAGGTTTAGAATAGAAGATTGCAAACCATTTATCACTCCCATGCAAACCAGTTGCAAGTTGAACAAAGATGATGATTCAAAGTTTACATATCAAATGAAATACAGATCAATGATTGGTAGCCTACTATATGTGACAACATCCAGACCAAATGTAATGCAGGCAGTTGGACAAGTGGCATGATTTCAAGCAGCGTCAAAGGAATTACATGTATTAGCAGTGAAGATGATTTTCAGATATCTCAAAGGAACATAAGTGTTTGGATTATGGTATCCAAAAGGAAAGGATGCATCACTTATTGCCTACACAGATGCAGATTGGGCACGTTGTATTGATGATCAATGAAGCACCAGTGGAGCAGTGTTCTACACGGGTGAGTGTTTAGTATCATGGCTAAGAAAGAAACAATCATTAGTAACTTTATCTACAGCCGAGGTAGAGTATATTGCAGCAGCATCAGATTGTACACAAATTCTTATGATGAAACAAACTCTGACAGATATATAGATCGAGTATGATGAGTCCATTCCAATCTATTGTGATAATACAAGTGTTATCAGTATCTCAAAGAACTCGATGATGCACTCCAAGACAAGCACATTTCAATCAAGTATCACTTTCTACGGGAACAAGTTGCAGAAAAGAACATCAGAGTTGAGTATGTGGGTACAAAAGAACAAGTGGCAGACATCTTTACAAAACCACTTCCACGGGAAACCTTTGAATATCTTCACCAAAGACTCGAAGTTATTTTTACTCCAAAATGAATGTTTTTGAATGCTTATCTTATATGTCTTAGATGTACATGAGGAAGCACCATAAAGAGGACAGTTCAGTTCGGGGGAGTAGCCCCGGATGGAAAAATACCTTTGTCATTGATGACAAAGGGAGAGAGTTTTATCAGATGCAGAGGACAGAAGCATGGTTCCAGGGGGAGCATGAACAATATAAATTCAGTATTGCATGGCATGATTTCAGTGTTGCATGACATGATTTCAGTATTGCATCAAAGTGTTGCCATCAATGCCAAAGGGGGAGATTGTTGATTAAGGTTGGTTGTCATTGATGTCAACCCTTAAAGGAATTTGGAGAACTCAAGTTTGGGTAATGGACCCAAGTTTGTTTGATGGATAACGTTATGAGTTTTGTTATATTTGCAGGTAATACTATTCTATATGGATAGTACATGTCATGCCATTTCCAGTGGTATGTGAAACGTTACATAACTCCTTACGGTTAGAGAGTTACGACCATGTGAAGTTGGAGAACCCTCATGAGTCATCTAGAAGCCCCAAAAGGTCAAAGTAGTCAAAGTGGTTTTAGAGATTTTTAGAAGGTAAATAATAAAGTGAAGTAATGAGTGTATTATAATTCAAAGTGAATACAAAAGAAATTTTTTAAATAATAAAGTTATTGGAGAAATTACTAAGTTGACAAATAGTTAGAAGTGGATTAGCCCTAAAATAAGGAAAGTGGTTTAAGATGGTTAGAAGGTAACCCCTTGAGGTCAGTGAAGTGATGAATGTACTATAAGTTAAAGTGGATACAAAATAAATTATTTAAATAATAAAGTTAATGGATAAATTACTAATTGGACAAGTGGTTAGAAGTTGGTTAACTCTAAAATAAAGAAAATGGGTTAAGATGGTTAAAAGGTAACCCCTTGAGGAAGTTACATGAAAGTATAAATAAGAGGCAAGACTCTCTCATTTAACATCACACTCGAGCATATTGAATATCTACATGTGACTGAAGTAACCAAAGGATATCTAAGCCAAATTTCAGAGAGAAGGTGAAGTAAAGAAGATCAAAATTCAAGGGAGGATAAAAAAAAATTATGATGTTTTCTAAGGTATGTTATTTACAGGTTATCTCACCATTTTCGCAATAATTTTTTTTCTAGAAAGATTCAGACATTGAAATTGATAGGCCACTGAAAAAATATATTCAAGTAGTTGTGGTACGAATTTCAGTTTGTGGGTCATTGTAGTTTTGGAGTTACACTCCATGGAAAATAGGGTTTGTGGCTAGTCCTGAAACTTGTCTAAAACAGGTGTTTCGAGTAAGTCATAACTTCTTCGTAACAGATCCAAATTGAGTAAGACCAAAGGTGTTGGTTAGAGTAAAGTCTTTAGTATTTTGTGTAAAATTTTCAGATCCATACAATAAATATTCTGTGCGGGGCATGCTCTACAAGTTCACTCTCTAGACTAAGTCAGAATTCAACAAAGTTATCTCATTTTTGCTATAACTCATTTTCTGAGAGGTTCCAAGTGTGACACCTGGAGGAATTGCATAAAACACATTGAAGAACATTGTGTACTATTTTCAGATATTTATTCATTACAGGTACATAGTTCTGATTATTTCAAGTTAGGGTTGTTGACTAATCCAAAACTAGTCATGTGAGACTAAAGAAAAGTTTGATGAAAATGTTAATCTTTTGTTGATAAAGTTAAGGAAGGTTTGCAGGTATGTAATCGTATACACCAGGTTTATTATAGAGTTACAAATCAGATTTGGATGATGAAATTGATGAGGGCTTTTGGTTGAGGTACATGTTGGGTACATGGTTGAAACAAGTAGTTGATGAGTTGACACATACATGAGGTGTATAGTTGATAATGTTGGTACATCTTGATGAGTAGTTGATACATGATTAGTACATACTTGGTACATGGTTAGATATACTTGTTTATGGTACAGATTGATTACAGATTGAGGTACATGTTTATGCATGGTTCAAGTTTATTGGTACAAGTTGTTTGGTGCAAGTTTATTGGTACATGTTTACAACAGTATATCTCAAAGTGATAGTGTGGCAGTGGTTTCATCATTCTATTTATACGTCAGGGTGGTTGGACGGGGCAATGACAGGTGGTTGTAGTCACCTTCCAATTGTAGCGACCTTCCAGATGTAGCCGAAGAACATAGGGGGTTGTAGCCTCCTTCTAGTTGTAGCCAAAGAATCGGAGAGTTAAATCTTCCCTCAGGTTGTAGCCTGATAAACTAGGGGGTTGTAACCTTCTTTCAGTTACAGCTGGAAAACAAAAGAAGTTGGTGTTTCCAATTAATGTAATTTTTCAAAACATATAAGAAAAAACATTATGTGGTTTTCTACTACTTTGGGTTTCCATGTAAAACATTGGTGTACTGTGTATGTGTATGATTGTTCATTTGTTCATTGTTTATTTATTCTGCAGTTATTAGACGATAATGTTACATTAATATAACATTTGGATTATATAGTTAAAAATGATTAAATTGCTCTATTACTAATTCACCCCCCCCTCTCAGTAATCCAACAATATATATATATATATATATATATATATATATATATATATATATGCTATGTTCCTTGAATAGATTTATGTTCTAGAAGTAATAATAAGAATATATATAGTTAGTCTTGTGTTGATTAGTTGAGACATGTTTCTAGCTAGGATAGATAGAATAAGACTCACTTTGCATATAGATTAAAAAGCATTATGCATTTTGCACTTCACCTCTCATTTTACATCACAATAGTAATGAATTCCTTATTCCAAATGGTGTAAGGTCTAATTACAACTTTACATCGAGGAAAACTGCTATTGTTGAGATTGGTACTTTCACCCCCATCAACACTACCCAATTGTTTTTTTAATGTAATTTTTCTATTTCCTTATGAAATATTAAACATTTTATTTTAAAAACACTTGAATTTTTAACATTTAAAGTTAAAGTGGGATCCAATTTCAAAATGTTTCGTAATAAATTAAACCCGTAGGACCTTACACAAATAAAATAGAAATTGGTGTTAAACATAACAATTTTGCAACATTTCAATAGTTTATCAAAGAGAATAGTGCATCTTTTCTCTCCGACACCCCTTCAATTATAGGCATTGTAGGATTGTGAGATCACATATATGAATTGAACTTTATCAAAAAATAATCTCTCTGGTACCCCTTCAATTAGGCATTGCAAGATTGTGAGATCACATATATGAATTGAACTTTATCAACGAAGAATCAAGAAAATCCATAGGGAACATGCGCTAGTAATGAGATTAGCTACCTCATTACTAAACAGCGCTAAACAAAATGAGTGCATTCTTTGGGTTGTCCAAGGTTGTTAAGTTTGACGCTTTGGCCAAAAGTGGTCAAGTTCAATTCAACTAAAACAAGTCATGTTGAGTCAAGTCTAGTGATTTCGATGATGAGGATGTGGTGAAAGCCTTGCCATAAGGAATCAACTAAATTGTTTTTTCAATTTCTTTTTTGGGAGCGATGTCAAGAAAAATTTTGAATGCACTTGGTTGGAGACTCGAGCGCTATCAAAGAAAATTATCAAGTTTTTCTATTCAACGTTGATTGTTCATCATCAATTGATAAATTCTAGAATGATTTGAAATTTTGAATGCTATGTAGATATGAATGAATTGCATCTATCATCATTGATTTACATAAAATTTCAGTGATACCTTTTACTTTTCTTACATAAAATCATATGGATGTATCCTTGGCATGTCCTTGTCCCCTAATTCAAACAGTCTCATACCCAAACCCCTACCCACACACCCTAACCCCTACCCACACACCCTAGTATTGGAACACCAACACTTGTCTACAAATAGCACTCGAGGTAAGAGGCTCCAAGACACACACTATGTTAGCCATCATGTGCTAATAACATTGCCATGCTAGGGGTGGCATCATCTAGCAAGCTACCTAAACATGAGAGTTAGTACCAATCGCTAAGAGTGGTTTCTCTTTTGGAAAGTTCATTTTTCCTACTGATGTACATGGGAACCATTGGCACAACAATGTTGATTAATCCTTAATACTAGAGGCCATGCCAAATTGTTGGAATCTTAAATTCGTCACTAATATATGGATGTGAATGCATACACAAAACAATTCATATATTATACATTAAAACAGAAATCATACAATATGGATGTGAAAGCATGCGCAACACAAATCATATATCACACATTAAAACAAGCATCATACATTATATGTATTATGCCCTATCATTTATAAACCATGACTGCACCCATAGCTATGGTGATTGAGATATCACTAAAAAATAGACTACTAAAAAAATGCTCGGTTCATCACTATAAAACAGATTACAAAGCATGCATAATGCAAGACATTAGATGTTCGTAAAACTAAACAACAACCACCATGCAACTCAATATTTCAAGCTGTGATTATAAGAATTGAGGGCAATACATTCATCCTTGTATATGATGATTAACTGTTGGAAAATAAATTATGGTATATAAGACACCCACCAAGCTTTTCAAGCTGCATAAATAGGAACTTGAAAATCCTCATTTTCTCAACTGACGGGCACCAATCTGAGAAACTGGTGCAAGCATCAACATGCTAGGAATCAAACAGGGGCCAGTGGAGGTAAACTCCTACTGGCTTACAACTGAAACGCAGCATAATCAAGTAACTTTAATACTTAAATAGTGCTGCAGATATGTCCTTGCAAAATCTGACTCTTAATAAGAGGACCATAAGTCAGAGGGAAGTTTTTCATGTAAAATGTTGCAAGGAAAGGTAAATGGAAACAATCAAGTATCCATCTTATTTGCATTGAGTTCTATTTAGCTCACTTTAATGAAATGTCTTGCACTTCAAAAGACTTTTTACTAAAACTTCAAAAGATTATAACACGAGTACTGGGATTTGAATAGGTTTACCCCATTTCCCTTGCTTATTTGTTTACCCTGGAAACTATCATCTCCTTGGGACAGATTTAAAAATATCAAAGCAGCACTGGTGTTTTAACTTTTATGCAATATTCAGGAACTTCACAACAGTCTTGCAAGTATATGATCCAATACTAGAAAAAACAAGATCAAATTTCTAGTCACTCTTTGCAAACTAAAAGGATACTGGTAAAATCATATACCATTGATCAATAATTAACAACCCCCTACTTCTATCCTGCAAAATATTTGAGCACATTCATGTCGCAACAAGAAAATGCAGTGCTTGTGGAGGAAAATATAAAAAAAAAAATGCGATATTTGAAGATGACTATGCAGTAACAAAATTTAATTTGTTTTCTGCTATTTTGGGGGGACTGGGATGGTTTTCCCCATTAGGGATAGGGAACAATTAACTCAGATAGTGCAATGTGACTGCAAATCGAATTACTGACATTTTTTTCAGAATAATAAGTCGGGATTATACAGCATTGTTCGAACTTCGAATATTGAGAACTAACAATTTCTAAAATGAAAAACTATTAAGCATAATTGAGCACCTTGATGGAAAAATAATGCTTATGGCAGAAATATATACAAAGTGTGATATTTGAAGTAAATATGCAGCAGCACACTTTCCACAGCTTTTCTTGGAGAGTAGCTAATTCAAACAATGCAATATGACTCTAACCCCAATTATGAACAACTTTTTTCAGACAGACTGATAGTTGTAAGCCTGTACAGAATTGTTCAATAATCAATTATTCACAGCTCCCGACTTTCTACAACAAAAATCATCTGAGTGCAGTTCAGCCCATTCATTTAACCGTAGGAAAATCAGCGCTTATGAAAGAAAATATACAAATGTGACACTTGAGATAAGCAGGCAGCAGAAAATTTTAATCTGCTTTCCACTACATTTTTCAGACCATGATTGCTTTCTGGTCCCCTTTAGGGATGTAAAGCAACTAACTCAAATAATGGAATCCGACTGCAAACCCAAATATAACAATGCTCTGAGAATAAGGTGCAGAAGCACCCTATATAGCACATTACAGGAATATATTTTACAAATCATATGGATGCTTAAGTAAAATCTACCAATAATGGCTATCCCAGGAGGGTTTTCATTTACATTATAAACTACATAAGTCTCTGCCTTCTTAAAGGATGGACCACCAAAAATGGCACCTGCATATACTACTTGGAATTTCCATTCTGGAGATCCCAAAGGCAAGAAAAATAAAATCTTCTTTTCCGCTATAAGCAGTACAGGAATCTAATTTCCTTCCACCAGATTCCTGATAAAAACCTTGCAATTGCAATTTAATTCATCACACATCGCCTTCTATTTGATAGCTCACAAAAGCCTTGGCTCTCATGATTGTACCCATAGAGCACATGGTACCATATTTGTGCATACAGATATCCTAGCACTTGAAGTTGACATATACAAGATATCAAAGCCTTGCCCTCCAACATTTGTAGTCAGATCCACTATTTTGGAACTCAACTGGGCACTTATACCACTTCGAACATTGTAAGAATGCATAAAGATTATATACAAGCACATCCATTTGTAATACTACAAGAAATCAGTACAATGGAGGCAATGATAATTAAGGACCTTCTCAACAAGACTACCAGTTTCAGGAACTAACTTTGATGTCACATTGTCCCAAAAATGCAAAGTGAAAGATTCATTCAAAAACCTCATGAAAAGCACTTCTTGCATTTCTCTATCGTATTGGTTGTCAGGGGCTGTGAAGTAGCTGCACACCAGTCAACAAGTTCAAAATGATCTCACTATATACAATATTGCAAAGAAATTTAAATAAAGAGAATCAATCTTGCTTGTGATTGCTTAGATATCGAAGACTTAAGAATTGTTACTGTAGCAGCACACAGGGAAAATTACCACTGTATCAGATTCAATGGCTGGTAACCAAGTAGGGTATCATATGGTTGAATGAGACTAAACTTATAAGGCTGTACTGGATAATTTAATATTCTTGTAAGTTTGTTCTCATCTGTATGATAAAGACAACCTTAGATTCAAATGAGAAAAACGCAAACAGCATTAGAATTCATTACTAAAACCAGACCATTCCCAAAAATCAAAAAATTCAATCCAGTGGAAATGCCAAAATGGCACTTTGTAAGAAATCTTATATTATGGCCTTCTTTGAAAAAATGGTCGAAGTAAGTAATCAAGAATAGTTGTGCAGACAAACACCTGACACCTGGAGGGTACCTTAACTCCTATAGATGAAGCAACGAATAGGATGAAGCAATTGCATCATAACCATGTTGCAATGCTCTCTCAACTTTGTTATACAAAGCCAGAACAGTTTTCCATCTCTTTTCTTCGTGGGTCCTTTTTTAAGCAAATGTTAAACACTCTGATAAAGTAGCACTCAGACAAAATCCAAGTTTCCATTATATAGCTTCATAAGTATCCTACTCCCTTAGTTACCTAATATATTTATATATACATATTCTGCTATCATAAACATATGCACAAATTGAGTCACTCAGTCCTCAAGTGAGTTAAAGCTAATAATATTACCATTTTATACATTTATCTTCTGCAATGCATTTCCACACCTAGTTATGCATATGTTCCCGACTTAAATATTCTACTAGGAAACATATGGTTACTGTGCTAAACTTTTGTCATTTTTGATAAAACAGATGATTTCATTGCATAAGCTTTCATCAAATATTGCTATATGTCCTGTACCCATATGGTTCTAACCGTGGAATTTTTAAATTGTGACTTTTAACAAAACTAAATGTTTGCATTGTAGTTTGAGAGGCTTTCTATTTCATTCCTACTTGACAGAAGTTTCAGCAATCTGAGATGCATGAAGAGTAACTTTCCTCAAAGCCCTGCTGAAATTCACTCGAATGCCATCTAAAAGGTAGGGAGGCCAAAAAACAGGCATATTGATTAAATAGTAATATGTAAAAAACTTCAGTATAATCATATATATAATTTTCCATTTTTTATATAGCTTCCTGACAGATTGCTTCTTTTGTTGTAGATTTCCGTTTTCATTTGTTTATAATGTTTATTGCACACATAATCCGATCTCAAGAAAGCAGTAAATTAATGTTTCTCAGGCAGATATAATTTTGTCCACATGGAGCACTATCTATGATCAAGTGGCTTTGCTCTTCCTCCTGGTCTGGCTTTGGCAAGCCTAAAATTTGTTGAAGCATTGCCCGCTCTAATGATCAAACTTGCAATAAAGAAAAGAAGGAAGAACATATGATTTGATTAAATAAATAACAACAGAAGGGTAGCCAGGAAGCAAACAAACTTTCTAGCATTCCAATTATGAATAAGAACATTGAAAAAAAAGTCCCAAACAAATGCTATGTGCAAGAAGATGGTTCTGGAAATATGCATGCCTATCTTCTTTATTTTCAAAATTATCATCTTTATATCTCATTTGGAGATGGAGACAAGTATCAAAATGTTATATTGCAAACATTACAGAACAATAATCATACCTTTTGATATTGTGGAAGCTTAAAGGAAAGAAGGCGAAATGGGGTTGTATTTTAAACATCTTATTCACCCACTTTTTACCACGTTTTTCAATGGATTTTTTTGCTACCCGTGTCAGAAGCTCAGCACCATTCCACCTTAACAAAGTATCATCGTATGTGGCAGTGAATTCTGTAAGACACTCCAGAATAAAGGAGCTGCAATAATAGGAATTAAATTTTTCATTAAACTTAAGGACAAAATTAAATGTCAAAATCAATCATCCATGTACACCACTTGATAATACCCAGATCTAAAACACATTCTCCATGAAAAAGATGCTTAATTGAGAAGAATTGAAAATGTTTCTATCAAATCATCTTCATAGAAATGAAACCTCCATCAAATAAGGTACCAAAAATGAGTAGAACAATGACAAAAACTCTTTTTGCATATTGTCTGATATGCAAAACAAGCAACGAACTTTATGATTAAATCATTTTGACAAAAAATTCTCCATGGACACAATGAAGCAGACTTTCGATCAGTGATACCTTCTAGATACTCACAAAAACAAATACACAGGATGTCAATGCCTAAAGCAACTCAAATTTAGGTCACCAGCTTTTGTGATATTCTCAAAGATGATTGCATGAGAAATTTCAGACTAGCAATCATTACGATGGTCCTAGGTTTAAAATATAAGGAATCACCCTGATATATACCTAACATTTGTTGGAATAATGATTCATGTATGTTCAAGATTAATTATTGTTATTTGTTATATCTCGAAGGTCTAATTAGAGTTAGAGAAATATGCTTGAGAGATTGGTGGAGAGATTGTTGGGTGAATTGAGGAGTGATTGTTGAGATATTATAGGAGATGATAGTTTCCCAAGACATTTTCTCTCATGTATAAATGTATGTTTTGGTAATGTGAAAGTTTGAGTTGGGTGTGCACTATTGTTGAATTCAATTGCTCCATTAATTTTCTGGTGTATTTCTTCATTTGGTATTAGAGCAAAGTGTGAGAAGTTGTCACCAGATCGCTGTTCATTGTTGTAAGTGATGCTGTCAGCTTCCTTTATGAGAAGAATCTGCTGTGTGTGATTGCAGCGTGGACAGACTTTGAAGAGTGGAGTTAGCAGATTACTCCTTTCTGTATATCATGTGATTGCAGCATCTAGGTTTTCATAGTTTGGACTGGTGCGAGTTTTTGCGTGGACCGAGGAAGCAACCGGTGCGTGGACTGAGGAAGCTTGACATGGAGAGTGTGAGAGTGACAGACTGGCGTGGAATTTGTGATGGACTGGCGAGCATGCGAGTGATAGACTGGAATTTGTGACCGTACTGCTGACTGGTGCAAGTGCATATCTGCGTGGAGCATTCCCTGCTAGCGAATGAGTGTGGAGCATTCCCTGCTAACGAATGAGCGTGTGAATGTGTTGGTATGACTGGTGCGTCAACCTGCTCCTTCATTTGTAATTGCTGGTGCATCCATTTGAATTTACGGCAGCGTGCTTTATTATATGCCAAGAGGACTGGTACGTGTTTAATCAAATAAACGTGGACCAGTATGTTTATTGGAATGTGAAAGTTTGTATGACTTTCACATTTGGCATCCACTTAATATTTTTTTTAATAAATGCTTCTCATCTATTTTAATATAAACTATTAAAAAGGCAAAAGGCATGTGACGGCTTACCATTAATTCATTAATAAGGCATGTAAAGGGGCTTGAGAGAGCATTAGTGCTTTAATGCTTTAGAGAAAGTAGTAATTTGATATGAAGTGTAAAAGAGATTATTTTAGATCTCTTATTTTTTTTATTCAAATCTTTGGGCACAATATTTTGTAAGGAGGGTTACATACACATTGTAAGAGGGGTGACTAAAAAAGTCTGATTAGCATTGCGCAATTGTTGCACTCCTCCTCTGTACTCTTCAAATTAATAAAAAGATCATTTATTTGGTGGTGGTTGAATCCCGTTTTGGGGATGGTTGTTCTTGTCCCGGGTGAAGTGGGACACATTGTGTTGATTTTGCATCTTCTCTCTATCTCTCTTATTCTCCAATGGTGACAAGCAATATTGTGTTGCCTAAACTTATTGGCACAAATTATTTTTATTGGAACAAAAGCATGCAACCCATATTTATTACTAAAGATTTATGGGAACTTGTAATTGATGGATATGCTATGCCTTATGTTGACGAATTCAAAGCCTTGAGTGACGATAACAAGAAATCTCTAAAGGAACTCATAAAGAAAGATAATGAAGCTTTTTCCCTTATAGGGAACGTAATTGAAGAATCTATATTTCCAAGAATCAATGTTGTAGAATCATCCAAGCAAGCATGAGATATTTTAAAGAACACATATGAAGATGCGGTTGTAGCTAAATTGCAAACATTAAGGCAAAAATTTGAAAATGAAAATATGCAAAGTAATGAATCCATTCAGGATTACATCACAAAAATGCAAGATCTTATTAATCAGATGAGATCCTTAGGTGGAGATGTTCCAGAAAAAAGACTAATTGAGTAGATTTTAAAAAGTGTTCTACCCAAGTTTCAGATGGTCACCACCAGTATTATGGTCTCCAAAGATTAAACACAATGAAAATTGATGAATTGAGTGGCTTTTTGCTAACTGTTGAAAAAATAATCCAACAGAGGAAACAAAACATGCTTTTTCCACAAGGCATAGAGGAAGAGGAAGAAGCAGAGGTCAATATCAAAATCAGAATCAAAATAGGCATCCACAACAGTATCAAGGAAATGCATTCACATCAAGAGGAAGAGGAAGAAGTCCCAGTCAGTTCAGAGGAAGAAGAAAAGAAGGATTTTGTGGAAGAGGAAAAGGAAGAGATGGATCTCGAGAAAGACAAAGACCACAGTGTTATTATTGTCATAAATTTGGTCATCTTGAAAAAGATTGTTATGCAAAATTGTGAGATATGGAACATAAAAGTGCCAATACAGTTGTTGAAGAAACAAGGAACAGGAAGCTATTCATCTCAAGTTTTATGGCACATAATGAAGAAAGTGAAGCTTGGTATATTGACTCATGATGTTCAACTCATATGACATCTCAGGAGGAGTTGTTTACTAGAATAAATGACAATTTTTCTGGTAAAGTTATATTTGGTGATGATAGAGTTTCAGAAGTTAAAGGGAAAGGAACAGTTGCAATTCCAGCATTACACGGAAAGAAGAAGTTTATTGATGACACATTGTTGACACCAGTGTTGAAGAAAAACCTACTTTTTGTAGGTCAGATGATGGAGAAAAACTACAAGTTAGTGTTTGATAATAAAGAGTGTTTAATCATGGATAAGTTGAATAAAAATGCAGTAGTAGCAAGAGGATAAATGACTGAAGATAGAATCTCCAAGCTTTCTTTTGATTCAAGTAACTCACACGGTTTGAATGTTACAAAAGAAATGAATAGCAAGCTTTGGCATTTAAGGATGGGACATTTGAATTTTCAAAGTTTGGTGTTGTTAAGGAAGCAGAACATGGTGAACGGTCTTCCTTATATCAAGATGGATATGAAGTATGTGAAGGGTGTATTTTTGGGAAACAACACAGGGAAAGTTTCTCAAATAGAACATGGAAGACTAGAGAGCATCTAGCACTAGTACATTCAAATTTGTGTGGTACAATGGAGACTATGTCTTTTGGAAAGGCACGTTATTTTCTCATTTTCATTGATGATTGTTCCAGGAAGACTTGGGTGTATTTTTTGCAGGAGAAGTCTTAAGTGTTTACTCATTTTCTTGAGTGACGA